>JAPYZI010004109.1:0-14877 GCA_030523105.1 Ophioninae sp. A BG-2022a
AAAAAAGAAAAAAAAAAAAAAAAAGAAAAAAAAAAAAAAAAAAAAAAAAAAAAAAAAAAAAAAAAAAAAAAAAAAAAAACAAAACCAGAACAAAAGGTGTATCGAAGAAGCTGAGTGTGAAAAAAAAAGGTCGAAGACAAGATTCCTAGTAAATGCACGATAAATGTCACGGGTAATGTTGCTGTAGTGTCTGACACCTTAGCGGCGAGGACGACGACGTTGACGACAAGAACGACAACGACGACAACGACGACAACGACGAGGAGGAGAAGGGGGAGGGGGAGGAAGAGGCGGAGGAGGAGGAGGAGGAGGAGGATGAGGAAGGCGACGACGACAACGAGGACACCGTCGACGACGACGACGACGACGACGACGACGCCACCGCCGAGGACGACAACGGCGAGGTCGTACCTCGATTCGTCGAAGTCGGGGTCGAGGAGGGCGACGCCGAGGGCGTCGGAGGCGGCGGTGTCGAGGCGCCGGAGGTCGGATTCGCCGCAATCGCGTCGATCGGCGTCGGGGTAATCTCGGGGTTACCGGTAACGCAAGAGCGATTCGGCGGAACGCCGTTAGCGGTTGGTCGACGCTGAAACTTGATAGGTATTCCTGCTTGCTAGTAGGCGGCAGGATGGACGGCTAGTCACTGAGGCGGAAGTCCCGTAGGTGGTTTGAATTCACTTCCTGCACCACCGACACCACCGGCAACAACACCGTTCGACTGTCCAACCGAGAATTGTGTAGTCGATACGGGGGGATGATGATTGAACGCCGGTGCGTAACACTGTGGAAAGTACAATTCGGGCTTAACGACGGTAGGCGTTAAACCCCGCGACACAGCTGGCACAGGACCACCCAATCCGGTCGGTGTATTAGGTGGTTTAGTCTCGCTACTGGAATTTCTTCGCGCCTTAGTAGCGTGTGGATTCATGTGATTGTCGATGTGTTTCTTGACCTCGGGCTCGGTGGCGAAGCGTCGTCTGCAATTCGGCATTGGACAACAAAATGGTCTATCACCCTGATGCGTTCTCGTGTGCTGATCCAATATAGCTTTTTGACGAAAATCCTTACCGCACTGCTGACACTTGTATGGCTTTTCACCCGTGTGTATGCGCAAATGTTGATTCAATATCGTGCGCTGACGAAAGTTTCTTCCGCAGTATACGCAACCGTATGGCTTTTCGTTCGTGTGTATGCGCAAGTGTTGCGTCAAGTGTGACTGTTGACGAAATCTCTTGCCGCATTCCGGGCAAGGATACGGCCTCGATTCTATGTGTATACAACCGTGCTGAAGGAGGGTGCTCTTTTGCTTGAACTCCTTCTGGCATATCGGGCAACGTACGTAAAGAGGCATACCCGCCGACCGACCGTGCTGTATCACGTCCGGAAGACAAGATTTTCCACCGGCTCCGCCCGCCCCGCCCCCTTGCTGCTGCTGCTGCTGCTGTTGCTGTTGCTGCTGCTGCTGCTGCTGCTGCTGCTGCTGCTGTTGCTTTATGTATTGCAGCGCACCGAAACTGCTCGGTCCACCCGCCCCGAACACACCGTGATTACCGCCCTTCGGGTCCTTGAAGTACGCCGGGTACTGTATCGAATTCCCGTCCGGCGATGGACTGAACGCGCCCGATTGCGTGTCGCCGTCCCCGAAAGTCGAGGCTACCTCCTCCTTTCCTTCCTCGGGTGGAAACGGTACGTCCTGTGGCCACAGGGTCGGGGTCATTCCGTTCTTGAATATCAGATGTGGACTCACGTCTGCAATTCATCCCAACAAGACACAAACCAAAATCAACCATTTAAGTACGTACACGCTTTTATCGTCGATCCTCGTTCTTCCGAGGGAACGGACCGAACGGGGGGGCGGGCGGGGGGCAAAGGGGGGCCTAAGCGCGGACCTTTCGTTCTTTCCTCTACTTTTCTCTTCCTCCTCCGGACCCTTGCCGTTTCGGCCCGCCGAACGAAATTTTATTTTTCGTTTTTTTTTTAAACTGGACCGGCTTTGCATCGTTGAAACGCAACGGAATTCTCAATTTCTCAATTCTCGAAATTATTTTTTTCTTTGCCGAGAATTCTTACCGCGAAAATCGAACCGAGGATTTTACGTATTTTTATACGCTATTTGCGACATTTGTAAAAAAAAAAGAACCAAATTTTGGACAACGTTAAAAACGTAGGAACGAAAGATGAAAATATTAATTTCGGTGCGTTCCAACGGTCCAAGACCGATCACACGGATAAACTTCGGGGGTGCCCGAATTATCGAAAACACCCCGTGATAACAAATGTCTCATCAGGGTTGACGAAGGGGCTGTATCGAAGAAGGTTAAGCAGGCAAAAAAAGAACAAAATTTATTCGCGGCACACGCGAATTTCACGGAGAGCAATATCTTCGCACGGTTTCGCAATGATTTAGGCAAACTTTCATTCGTAACTTTCACGAGCGGATGAGAAGGAAAGACTCGACGGCTGAACGTGTTCGCCAGCCAGGTATGCCCTCGCTATGCTCGTGAAGCAAAGCGTTAGAAATTAAAAGTTCCTCGATAAAGCGTTACGTGTTGATTTTGTTTCTTTCGATCATTGGGGGCAATTTTTTTTTTCGTGCCAAAATGGTAAATCGGGATGTTGCGAAATCCTAACCTTTCAAATATAAACTTTCATCGGGTATTTTCATATTTTTAGCTGTTGTGAACAAATTTTTTGAAAGATTTGACTCTTGAATAAAAATAAAAAAATTGTGTAATTAAATTTGCAACGAGGAGCAACGAAATGTTCCTATCGAATATTTTACGAAACGTTGATTTTTTTTTAACGAGACCTGACACTGTACCATTACAGTCAACCATTGAATATTCTTGACTGTCAATCGCTTATCCACGTACGTCGCCGCAACCTCGGTTAACGTACAAAAAACGAGGCGCTTCGGTGAATGCCAATTAATCGGTCGATTCGTCTTCCCGTTTCGGAAAAGACCGTGATTTTCGTACCGAAATTCAATCGCAAAACGTGTATCGCGCGCATTTCCGTGCGACAATCGTCAATGAATTATAAACAAATACTCCGCTTTCTCGTCTGATTTCAGTACGTGAAAACAAAGGGGTTGAACAATAGAAACGACAAAATCGCGAATGCGTTTGCAAAATTAAAGTACGTATCGATTATTTTTATTTTGTATTTTTTGATTTTCATGATAAGTTTGCGCTTCGATAGGAATATAAAAAAAAGGTCCTCAAAAACGGACAATACTGATAACGTTTTTCCCACCCACCGGAAGTATAGCGATTTATTGAACGGAAGTACAATATGCGAAATATACGATTACGAATAACTTCGGGTAACATCAACGGAAAATTAATAGTAAAGAAAGATTGAAAAAAAAAAACTGATTCAACGAAAGAATTAATCTCCTTCGAAGCAACGAAGCAACGTTTGAAAAATAAATCAGGAACCGGATATCGTCATTTCATTTATTATTATTTTTTTTTTTCAATCTTTTCGTCACCAAAAATAGCGAGCCACATTTTTTATTTCGTTTTCGCAGTGTCGTATAAAAATTTCATTTTTTATTTTTTTAGGAAGGAAAGCGCGTGAACCAAAGCACGTCGGTACCAAAGCAACGAGACCGTAGAGCGAACCGCAGCTGACAAAGAGAAAGATAGACATAGAGAAAGACAGAAAAGATAGATGAGGCGTGATGCAATGAAACGTGAGATGCGTTATGAGGCTGTCCCACACCCTTGATCCGCGAAAACTTCAATTATTCTTTCCTCTCTTTTTTCTTCTCTCATTACATTCTTAATTAATTATTTTTTACTTCGTTCGTTACTTCTTAAACGTCCATGAGAAAAAAAAAAGAATATTGGCTACGCGTTTCACGAAACGAAGTTGATTCAACTTCAAAAACGAGAGGAAAGGGATTTCAGCGTTACTGGAACGAGAGCAGGAGCTTCGAGAGTTTATCGTAAAAAAAATTATGATTCTCAATTCTGTCAATTTGCAATTAAAAAGTTCCGATTTACAAAAATTATTTTGCAAAAAAAGCAGATTGTGAAGAAAGTGTAAAAATGATCGATGGATCAAACACGGTCGAGCAATACAAAAAAAACGATTTGTTTTTATTTTCAAGGGTGTGACCGGGCCCGAGAAAAAAAAGATTCTGATGCATTGGAGGGTCGAGATGACGAGGGATTTCGAAACGTTCTGAGAAAGAAGAAAGAGAGAGATAGATAGAGAGAAAGATAGAAAGAATGAGAGAAAATCAGAGAGAGCGAAAAAGAGCGAGAGGAAAAAAAAGATGAGGGCGGCCGAACACATTTGGGGCACTCGCGGTTGTCCAATCGAGAATCGTGGATTCATCGCGAGAAGTTGGCCGAGTGGGGCGAATGTCCGAACCGACGGGACTTTATAGCCTCCCTGGTGTGAAAACAGAGTCAACGTGGAAACAAAAAGATTATTAAAAATATGAAAGTGGATAAATGAAAGAATAGCAAAAAAAAAACGAAACAAAACAAGGAAGATCAATAAAAATGGCCCTCCGCGCGAAAGGAGGGACCGACGAGTACCCGCAGAGTCATTCAGAAATATTTTTTTTGTTAATTGTCGAGTATGATGTCGAGCATCGGGCATGACAGAAAACGAGAGCGAGTCAGAGAAAGAGGGTGCATATGAAGTGACGAAAGAGAGAGAGAGAGAGAGAGAAAGAATGGGGGGTTTGAAGTTTGCATTGTTGCAACGCAGTGCAATATCATGTACTACACATTTATATTTATTCTTTCTCAGTACGGTGCGAAATATTTCGATTCACTTTCAAATACCAAATTTCTATATATGGCTTGAAAAATTGTTATCTTTACTGGAAACTTCAATTTAAAAAAAAAAAAAAAAAGGAACGAGATTCCGGCAGAGTACGAATCAAGTTCATTTGTATTATTATTAAATAATTATACATCATAACAAACCAAATAAAAAAAGTAAATAATTTTAACATTTAAATTAATTCAATTTCATACAAATCTTCACTTATTTTTACCAGTATAAAAAATCAATATCGTACAATTGTCATAAATCATCGAACGAGAATATCGAAAAATATTTCCTTGATTATCGCGGATTGCCAAAAATTAATAAAATCAAAAATATATATATATATATATTTTCGAGGCACGTCAACGATGCCAACTTCAATGTCAAGGTTCGAAGA
Source organism: Ophioninae sp. A BG-2022a (assembly GCA_030523105.1). Classification (NCBI taxonomy): domain Eukaryota; kingdom Metazoa; phylum Arthropoda; class Insecta; order Hymenoptera; family Ichneumonidae; species Ophioninae sp. A BG-2022a. The sequence continues at coordinate 5,192 of JAPYZI010004109.1, forward strand.
GCAAACGGAGAGAGAAGAGAGTTACGGAGTGACAGAACGAGACGAAGAACGATGCAAATTCGAAGAGAAAGGGGAATAAAGGGAAGACGAAGGGAAAGACGAGGGTGAGGGGAAGCGGAAGGAAGTTAAGAGGTAACTTCTTGAAAAACCATAAGGCGGACACGAAGAAGCCACCCGCGCGACTAGTTCTCACGGGTTACGATCCTCGGCCTTCACCAATCGTGCTCGACCTTGAGGAAGCTACCGCTAAGAGGGACCTGAACGTCTCCAAGCCGGTTCTAGCCGCGCGAGGATTTCGAGATATCCTCGGAGGGGATGTTCTCCCAGGGAATCGTGAAAATAAGATAGCAAGCGTAAAAATTGATTGGCGACGGAGAGGGGCGGGGAAAGGGAGGGAGAGAGCTCGAGGCAAATGTTCCCGTTGGCGTTCGTACGAAAAAGTGAAGCCCCCCCCCGCGGCCCCTCTCGAGTGCATGAATATTTCAACGTTTCGCGAGCCACGGCAGAAGCGATTCGACTTTTATTCGAAGAGGTATGACGAATCGGAACGATTCCTCGTGGGCATTTTTACTCCGAACGAAAAGTACGTCGTTCGTCATATTTTTACTTCGCTTCAACCTCGAAGTATCAATTATTTATTGTCATTAATAACCAAAGAGGTTCTTTGCTTTTCATATGTTAATCACCAAATTAAAAGTGGAAAAAATTATTTGGGTTCGTTTGGATTTGGGAAATGTCGAATCTTAATTTTCACTACTATACAAAAAGTTTAGTTGCATTTTATATGTAAATTACTAAATAGAAAACGGAATAAATGATTTGGTTTTGTTTGGGCTCGATAAGTGTCAAATTCGCCGAAAGAAAATGTTGCACCTTGAAAAACTTCAACGTTATCAGCGGGAATATATTTCGGAAATAGTGATAATCATTTGGTCAAGAAATCAAAGTGATAAATGTATAATGAAGAACCGTGCCGAGAAAAATCTTGAATCAAGATTTTTGGGAATTTACATTGATCGATTTACAAAAAATGTCTGGGATTAATTATTTTTTATAAAAAAGAAAATGAGTAATTGGAATTGAAGATTCGTTGGATTCCGATGGAAACTTCAATGGCGAAAGATTTAAAACTCTTCTTTTCGAGTAAAGTACGCGGTTGTTCGGGTTTCTTTCGTCGGGAGTCGGATTGCGCGGGGGAACGCTGAAACGACGATACGAAGACGCGTCCCAATGTGAGCGATCGTTCGTTCGTTGGACGACGCGAAGAAACAAGTCGAGATAATAAAATGTTACGAATAGGGGAGATTGTAAAAGCGGTCGCCCTTTCTGCGTCAGATAGGACAAAACTATTCCTCCTCGCGCATCGCGAAACGAGGAATCGAGAACTGTATGGAAAAACACAACGAGATACGTTCCTCATTGGCTATACTTATGATAAAACTTTTTAAAAAAATGTATTTAACAAACATTTGGAATTAATAAAAAATCAGGATTATCGACAAGTCGAAAGTTTAAAGATCGATCAATCTTCCATAGCAATATCGATCACGAAATTTTCTCATTGCGTTAAAACCGTTCGAAAACGAACGAGAAAATAAACGACTCTTCGTACGTAACCCATGATTTTTTTCTTCGTCAATTCGAAGGAATTCCGAAAAAACTGGAAGCAGAAACAAAGAACCAAAAAACAGAGTGCCGCGTGATTAACGGCAAACGGAGGAGTTTCTTATATTCCGGACGGTCGATTCGAGTCGTCGATAAGGCAACGCGGCCTAGCAAAGTGGCAGACGGCAATACCACGTCGGGAGGTCAGCGTCAAAACAGTTCGTAGGGAAACGAGATTCGCAAGTGGGGGGAGGCATGTATCCGCGAAGAAGTAAAAAGTGTGCGCGGGGGAGGGGGGCTTTTGAAAGAGAAAGAAAAAAAAAGGTTTGGTCCGGTCAGAGACGAGGACGTTAGCGAAAGGTGTACGTTAATCGTCGGGGGGAACGAAAAGGCGAGCCGGAACGGACGGGACGCGCGTTTGGACAAAACTGGAGGAGCGAAAGACGTCGAGCGAGAAAAAAAATGGAGGAGCCGAGGAAAGACGAAGTACAAGTACGAGAAGTACGAGACGAGGAAAAAGAAGAAGTACGAGAGGAGGAAGAAGAAGAAGAACAAGTAGAAGACGAGGGAGAAGAGGAGGAAGAAAAAGTAGGCGAAGTAGAAAAGAAAAGTGATGATGATGATGGCGGACACGACGACGCCCCGCTCTGGGGAGGTTGCTCTGGGGAGGCAGAGAGAAATGCTCGCCTTGGTGTGTGCGGACGTGCTGATTCAGGATCGCCTTCTGACGGAAGTGTTTTCCGCACTCCGGACATTGGTATGGCTTCTCACCCGAGTGTATGCGCAGATGCTGATTGAGGATCGCGCGTTGACGAAACGTGCGCTCGCAGTAAACGCAAGCGTACGGCTTCTCGTTAGCGTGTATTCGTAGATGTTGAGTAAGGTGCGACTGTTGCCTGAAGCGTTTGCCGCATTCCGGACAACCGTAAGGTCGGCTATCCGTGTGGATCCTCTCGTGCTGTAGCAACGTTGACTTTTGTTTAAAGTCCTTGCCGCACGTCAGGCACTTGAATAGTCTCAAATCGCTGTTCGCCCCTTTCCCACTTTTTCCATTTTGTTGAACAATGTCGGGTAGTCCGGTCGCCCCCATGTTGGGTCCACCGCCACCGGGACTCCCGTATTGGTGTCCGTCGAGGGTTGGTCCGCCGTCGCCCTGTCCGAGCGAGGTCAGCATCACGCCGGGTTGTTTCAAATAGTGAAGAGCCGAGAAACCCCCGGGTGTGAGCATGTGAGGTGGCACCGAGGGTGACGGATGTGGCCGGGCTTCTTTGAAGTAGTGCTGGGGATACTGTTGAAGATCAGCCCCGCCGGGAAAGCAATCGCTCCTTTCGACTTCGTGGGGCGTCAGCTGTTGCTGGGGCGAGTGTTCCTGCTGGCCCTGTTGTTGCTGCTGCTGCTGTTGCTGTTGCTGCTGCTGCTGCTGCTGGCTCTGTTGGACCTGTTGCTGCTGCTGCTGCTGCTGCTGGACTTGTTGCTGCTGCTGTTGTTGTTGCTGTTGCTGTTGTTGCTGCTGCTGCTGTTGCTGCTGCTGGGCGGACGATTGATTCGACTGTATGTCATCGTCGGGTGGCGATAAAGATTGCGGCTCGGGCGCGGCCGTTGACGGATACGGCGACGCTACCGGCGAAGCTAACGTCGGAGGCGGACCCGTTTCACCCTCGACTGGTGGACCGCAAGCCTGCTGAGGACTACCCGACGAGGAGGAACCCTGCGGCGGTTGCTGTTGCTGCTGCTGCTGCTGCTGCTGTTGCTGTTGTTGCTGCTGCTGCTGCTGCTGCTGTTGCTGCTGCTGCTGCTGCTGTTGCTGCTGCTGCTGCTGCTGCGCGTACAAACCGCTGTCCTGGAGAGCTCCCGGTCCCGAGGGCCATTGGCCCTGGGGCCTCTCCATGTTGTCCTTGTACAAGACGTATGGCGCCCCGGTATCTGGAATCATAAAACACACCGCATCATCGTTCGCGGTTCTCTCCTCGTTCCGATATCCTCACGGATAATACGATTTCTCGGGGGTTTACTTTTTATTCGGATCGTACCGCTGCTTTTTCTTGCGAACGTTCTCGGTCCTCGGTGCTTGTCGGGCATTATTATTCAGAATTATTGAAATATCCATGAACCAGCCCGAATACTCTGACTTTGGCGTTTTCATCGTTGATACGCGAAGAATCGTTCCTTTTTTCTTTTTGTTTTCAATTTCTCATTTTCGTTATTCGAAACTATAGATCGTTCTAGCAAAAACAAAAATCCCAAAGAAACCTTGCAAATATTCAAACGTTTTTCATGTGCGGAAATGTTCGTAGGCGAAAGAAATTAGAAAATCATTTTCCCCATCTCCCAACGAGGCATACGCTTCCTGGTATCGCGATCGACGAGGTGTCTCGTCCACTCTTGGAGAGCCTACAAAAAATAACTCCCCTCACGGTTTATCCCTCGCGAGCTATCGTCTCACCCCTGGCCCAGCGAGATACAACGAAACGAACTTCAATTCGTATCCTTAATTACAGATCACCTTTTCAAAAGTACACTATCCGTTTCTGTCTTTCCCTTTTCCCGATCTATTTTCTTTTCTCCGACCCCTCGAACCTTCCGCCTCTCTCCGCTAGCTTCAGTCGTATCGCGGGGTCGGTCGAAATCGTCGAATTGCACGAGCCCGCTTGAGTCCTGCCACCGAAGAAAAATAAACGAAAAAAACGTTTCTCTCTTTTTCTCTTTTACCGAAAATTAGTGTCCGCGAACGGGTACGTTGGCTGGGAGGAACCGGTATACGCACGCACACACACAAATGTCTCGTAATGCCCGTAAAAAAAAAAGAAAGAAAAAAAATATATATACATAGAGCCGCATGCAGGTCTAACAGAGCGGAGTCCCCGGATCGATTGAAAGCTATAAGGGGGTCCTCGTACGCCGACGCAACTTAAAAGTGCGACCACCCTCTAAACGTCGGGTTCGCGGGGGTGGGTAAGGTCGGGGGCCGAGCCGACCGAACCGCACATTCGGTATTGTCCCCCCTGGCGCGGAAAAAACTTTCCGTCTACTTTTCGTGTTTGCAAAATTTATTTCACCGTTTGGGGTGTCTGCGCTATGGAAAAACCAGAGAAGCTCGAGCTTTATCGACGCGGTATCTATAGACCCGAACACATTTTTTTTCTTTCCACAGTGATTTTTTCGAAGATTCTAATATTGGGCAGAAGTCGTCAAGATGATTAATGATTTTTTAGGAATATTGGGCAAAAGTCGTCATGATTCGTCACGTCGGGGGATTCGGGGGTGAATTTGGAAAAGCTGCTGATTTTCAGAAATCGATCCAGTCAAAACGACTTTTCGCAAAATCATCGATCTTGTTTATTAGACGTCCTGATTTTTTGTTGAAGATTCAGGATTCAGAGACAACAAAAATGAAAAAATTATTAACGGATAGTACTAAAAGTAATAAAAAATTTAAAAATAATCATTTTTCATTAATAGTTTTGTTATCATATTTTATTATTTTTTATAATAAATTAAATAAAAAGAGTGATTTTCATTGTTTGTTTACTTAAACGTCACAATTGAAAAAAAGGCAATAAAAAAATCGTGAGGTGTCCCTTTTGTACACGTTAAGCCCGATATTGCGGGCGATTCGTACGTGGAAACTGTATTGCAATGGAAATGACGATAGGAGCGAAGAAACAGAGGGGAAAATTGAAGCGGAAGGGTCCGAGGTGGAATAACGAGGTACGTATGAAGCAGGAGAAGACAAAGTTTTCAGAACATCGCGGCGGGAGTGCAGCCCGTACATAAATATTTTTCGAAGCCAATTAGCGGGGCATAAATATTCCGAGGTGTTTTAATTATACAAGCAGATGGCTCGATACGGGCGGATACCTGTTTCTTTTTTTTTATTTTCTTTTTCAAGCATGCAACTTCGATCGGACGTCCGATAAAATTGGCGCAATCGAAAATTACGTTAAATACCTCCGGAAAGAATTTCCATCGTGTGATATCGAACGTTTGATCGATCGAATTTAATGCGATTGAACCAACTGATTTTTCCCCTAATGGATTTAACGTCATTAGCGTAACATCGCGATAAGAAACCATTCAATTGACTCGCCGCATATTCCCTCTTAATCTTGAGTCGATTGACATCGCATCGAAGAAATGAACATTATATTTGAATATTTGATATTTACTCTTCGTTAGATTCTAGTTTTTTTTTTAACTCGATTAGATTATCAAAGTTTTTGTTTCTTTTTAGGAAATTCTCTTTAGAATTTCCCAACCTAAATTTGGAATAAAAGGGTTCGAGACAAAAATAAAAATACATAAATTAAAAAAATGTCAAACAATTTTATTCGGCACATTTGGAATACGAAAAGTACGGAACTATTTTTGAAAATTCTCTTTTGGCTTTTACACCCCAAGTTCGCCATGAAGGAATGTAAATAAATAAATTTAAAAATTAAACGGCGTAATTCTTTCGGATCTTTTTTCATCAAATATTCAAAAAACCCGAAACGTTCGCTCCGTTTTCGAAAAACCGTCCGTTCGACAACATCAACAGGAATTTTTCCTCTTGCAATAAAATGAATATTTAATTTCATAATTCCGGAGTTGCGTGACGTCACCACCGTTGGATCAGACCTTGATTCTTCGCCGAACAAATACGATTTTTTAAAAATTATTCGATGAATGACAAGCCTCGTCCGAAAGCCACGCGAGAATTCGTGAAACCCAAAAAAAGAAAAAAATCATTTTATCGCAGCCCCTCTCCTGCTTCCACGATTTCTGGTTGAAAAGAGGGAAAAGACCGCAGAAGAGAGAGGGAAAAGAAGAAAGAAGGGGCAGGGGGGTGGGGACGAGGGAGTTGAATGAAGCGGGGTCCGGCGGGAGGGGAATGATTCGCCGACTGTTTACGACTATATATATTGATAACATCGAATTCCTGACCTTACTCTCGCACAACGAGTGTCCGAGTCTCTCTCTCTCTCTACCTTTTCGTTGGGAGAGGAGTTGTCTCGTTGGTCTCTTCTCTGGTACAAAAGGGGTACAAAAAACAATCGGAGCGACGAGCCCACGAGAGCACAACAGGTCAAACCGGACTGGGAACGCTGGTACGCGTCATACGTAAAACGAAGGGAACGACGGTGGAGGGGAGGGGGATGGGTGGCGGCGGCAGTGGCATTTTAACACCTCGTATGATCGAGACAAGCAAAAAAAAAACATAACGACGTCCACGATCGAAACTAGTCCCATTGAGGTTACGATAAGTCGTCTTGTTCCAACGTGCAAATGTTTGCGAACAATCCGTAATCGTGTGGATGACTTTAAATAAATCCACGTCTTGGCGATGTGGGAGGAAAAAAAACCGGACGAATTGTTTTTTTTTTTTGTCGAGTGAGAGAAATGAAGAATTGACGCGTTTCGGTGGGTATTGTTTTGTATCGAGTAACTTAAAAAATACTCGAGTTACGCGAAACGAGCAAAGTTATTTATTATTTATTAAATTTATGGTTATATTTATAGTTGTGTTATTTATTTAATTTTGTTTATTAATATTTATCAAATTTTCATTCGAATGAAATTTCAGAAAATAGTATCCAACGTATCGAAACGTTTTCCATCCTTAGGTGATGGGTTTCAAGTGCTCGTCGATATTTCTTTTCCCACATTTTTACTTGCTTATTTTCAGAGATTTATTAGTTATTATTATTTGTTTTTTTTTTTTTTTTCGAACTATACATTTCAGAAAATTATCGAGGGTTTGTTTGGGTTAGGAATGTTATTTTAAAAAATCGTCAAATCGGAAAATAATTCTTGATTTTGCGTTCCAACGTTTCAAGTTTCAATTTTATTCTCGACTGAATGTTGATAGTGCCGACTAATTGTCACGAGACATTCGTATTAAAATTTGTAATGAAAAATGGTACGAGAAATTCCTTTCGTTTGGATATTCGATACGAGATGAAAACGGTGTCGAGTATCGGAAATTGAATGGTAAAATTGCTCCTCACTCCGCAACAAATATTGCAAATCGAATAAAAATAATTACAGAGCAAATGAAATTACTTCGTCTCCATTGGCGATGATCCGAAGCGTGATACTTTTCATCAAAATTCAGGTATTCCATTATCACAATTTTTTATTTCTATCAATGCAAACTCCATTTAAAAAATTGATTATATTAATCAATTAAATTAATGAAATTAATTAATTAACATACAGAAACGAAAGAACGAGGGGTTTGAAATAAAAGGCCAATTAATGAAAATTAATATTTCACTGGAAGACAAAGCGGGATCGAAGATAATTGGGTTTTTGTTTTGTTTTGATAATTCGTTTGGTGCGTCTGCGCGCGGCCAATCAGCGAACCGACCGATCTAACGAACTTTCGGAGTATGCGATTACGTCACGGTCTCGTCGCGTAGAATTCGAAACGGATTCGGAAAGACAACATTCAGCGCATTACGTGCCGCCTCAATCATCTCCATAGATACGAATGGACGTAAGCGAAAGTCTCGAACCAGCCGAGAAGACGAGGAAGAATTTTTACAGCGAACACCAAGAGGCGTTTCGCTTCAAATCGAACACGCGTAGTACTGCGATTGTATCGCGCATCAACCATTTGGAAAAAAATGTAATTCGACCGCGAAGACGAAAATTGATCACTGAAGTTTGAACCCCCGAACAAACCCAAACGGGGAGGCAAATGGACGACTGAAGTTTGCATCGTTGGAAACCAACGAAAATTATGATTTTTCTTTCAATTTTTCACATTTACTCTCTCACGTGCTTGAGCTACGAAAATTATGCTAACGTTCTTCTTCATTCTAATACGACCATATGCGAAAAAAAAAAAACCGAAATACATTTTCCGATAACAAGAACAATTGAAAACTCATTGCTTCAATTATTGTCACAATTACCAAAAATGTTTAATAATTGTCAAACATTATTTTATACAATTAATGATAATTATATAAAAAAATAAACAGTTATTTCTATAATTATGAATAATAACACAATGACTCCCATAATTATCAAAAATCCTAACGTTTCCAAAATTGACTGCCTAAAATTGCTAAATTCTCAGCGAGATCGACGGAACATCTTTACCGAGCGGACCGAACGAAACGGCCGACCGAGGGAGAGCGGAAGATGGGGGTTTTCACGGATACGTAAACATCTCGTACGCGGAGTGTCCAACGAAAGGACGGATGAGAGTGGAAGATAACACATTCGAGCTCAACGCGCCACCTTTCTTGGCGATTCAACTGTACGTGATTCTCTCTTTGTTCCCCCTCCCCCCTCGCCCCGGTTCGTTTCTTGCCCCCTCCCCTCGCCGGCCTTTTTCTATCTCTCTCGGTCTCTCGCGATAGCCCAATCGCGAGTAGCCCCTACGGTAAAGCCGAGAATCCGCCGTCTATCCGTCGACTGCGCGATGTAGTTACAGGATTCCGCAGACTGGAACGTTTATTCGTTCCCGAGACCGTGGGGCCCCCAAGGCGCGCACGCTTGGGTCGTAACGGCGTGTCTTCACGATTCAATCGTGAATTTGCGCTACCGTCGCACGCGCGCGCGCGCGAGCGCGTCTCAATTAATTCACTCGTTAAGAGAGTCCCCCCCTCCCGCCCACCCGCCTTGCGAGTAAACATAATTTATATGCGATTTAAAGAAAAAAAAAAAAGAAGAAACGTTGGGAATTATTCCGATGAGGTTAGAGATGAGGAGAGAACACCCGTGAGATTTTCATCGCTCCTGTGTATCTCGTGATAAATGTGAATTTAATGCGTCAAGGGTGACCATACGAGTACACACTTTGCACCCGTTGGATAAATAATAATTCGCGAGCGAATTAACGAACAACTCGGCACGGTCGCGCATCGGCGGAGAATTCAACTCGGGAGGATTAAGGGAATTACCAACACGTTCGTAGCCACATCGAAACTTCAAAATCTAATTTCTCCCATACTATTCAACCGCTTTGAATAAAATTTGTTGTGTATATTCAGAACGCTTGCTCTAAGAGGAACATGCTCGGCATTTACCAAAATTTTGAAAATAATTGTGCAGGTTGTGGTTACCATGGGAGCAATTGCGAGCTACGA
>JAPYZI010004110.1:0-14876 GCA_030523105.1 Ophioninae sp. A BG-2022a
AAAAACAAAAACCAACCAATTGAGATCACCGAGAGAAAGGTTAGGAAATGTAGGTGGAGGAGGTATTGGGTGGGGAGTTGGATGAGAGACCGAGGTGGAAGACGCATATTTGGTGTATGTAGTCCATGCAAGGATCCTTCATGAATAATTCCGTGAGCCTCGTCGCTTCCTGAGAGAACCCAGTAGCCCGGCATATCCGGCCGTGAAATCTAACGAGGATGACTTCGCGCGGCTACACAAATACAACAATGTCCTCGAGGCGTTATCGATTGTTCAATGAGCAAATAAAAGCCCTGGTCTGGTATCAAATCCTGGCTAAACATACGCCCTTTTGATAATCTCACTTTGTACACTGTCGACCAGAAGCTTGAGACCCCTTAAGGTGAACCAGGAAAATCATGCAAAACTATCAATAATTTAGTCATTATTGATAGTTAATTTGAATTAATTTTCTAATTTAAGTTTTAATTCAAATTAAATTTAAATATACTTTAATTAAAATGTAATTACTGCTTGAATTTAAAGTTAAACCGTAATTTATGAAAGTTTTTCAATACTTTGATAAATATTACGAAATAAAAAATGGCCAAAATCTTCAAAAATTTAAGGAATCATCATTCTTAATATAATAATAATAATAATATATTAATTACTTTTTAATTCTTTACTAAATAATCAATTAGTTATCAACATATAAACTAAAAGCGGTCATTTACGGAAAAAAATCCACGATACCTTAAATTCGAATCAACTTTATGCCTGACGAGTAATACCTCATGAGAAAACTTTTTTTTTTTGGGGGGGGGGGGGAAGCGAGAGGTCTCAAACTTTTGACCGGTACTGTACATCTTAATGTATTACTCGGTCTATACGTGCATCGAGCCATTGAGAGCACCGCATTAGCAATGCGGCACATCTCGCACGGCTGTACAATGGCTATCCTGAAGATCCTCTTATTCGCGTCCGCGAGTACTCGTGAACGTTGGAATCGGCTCCTTTGTACGTAACTCCGAGAGTTCCTTGGTTCGTAATTCTTCTTCCGTAATTGATTTTCTCGAAACTTCTTGACAGATCGTTCATGATAAATTGTAACCAAGCAGTAAAGTCGTATGGAGAGTAAATCCGATTTTCCACCAGGTCGATGGATTTCGAATTTTCCCCCAGAATTATTATTCATATTTAAATAAAAAAAAAAAACAATCATGTGCGTTCATCGTAAAAAATTAATACTGATACAGGGTTTTATCGATTGACTCGAGCCAAACCTAACCCATTTAAGGGACCACCGCAAGTTGTGGGTCACTCTGTACATACAGTGTGATTTCGTTGGATAGAAAAATGCGAACGTTGCGCTCTCCACCTCACGGAGTCACGCGACGCCTGTACGATTCTGTGCTCCCCACGGACCATCTAGGTATTGGCAGTGAGGTCTTGTTGCTCTTACCGCGAGGGATCCACGTATAGCCGCAGTGCACACCTCGTGAAACTTGATTTTACAGGGTGGCTCGAAAAGTGAGGTCAACAGTGAAAATCAATCTTCCTTAAACCTTGGATTAGACTTTATGAATTAATAAACCTGCGCAATTAATAGAGCTTGTATCAATAAAACTTATCAATCATAAGTTCTCGAATAAATAAACCTTATCAATCATAAGTCCTCGTACAAATAAACCTTATCAATCATAAGTCCTCGTATAAATAAACCTTATCAATAAAAAGGCCTGGTACAAATAGACCTTATAAAAATAAACCCCGTATGAATGGACTTTACCAATCATCAATCCTGGCATCAATAGACCTTATCAACACCTCAGAAAAAGTTGCTGAGTTTTTTCCAGTAATTTAGATGTCAACCCAATTCTGGTCGTTTCTATGTCCTGTATTTTTGTTCCCTTCTATTTTTCCGTTTAATTATTATATCGAAAAGCTTTCACGAGAAATGAAGTTGAAATAAAGTTGTCTTTTGGAAATAAATTTTCGGGTCACTCTGTATACACGCTTGGAGGTGACTCTATGCCCTTCCGCAGTGAAAATCCATTCCACGTCTTCCAATCCCTCGGGGACCCCGTACGCTTCCCCATCGGATTCACCTACGAGCACATCACACATCGACGCACCATCGTTTCATTTCATCGGAATCGATTTTTTAATTCTTTTTTTTTTTCGTCCTCCGTCTCGAAATTGTGAATAAAAAGGAAAACGCGTAATTCGCAGTAGGGCCTACACCGAACGACGATTTCACACGTTTTACAGTAAATTGTGCTGTCGTATCACTCGGCATGAGGGTGACACGTGACTGAACTGCCTGAATGAAGAGAAGTCGATGAAGACCCCGAAGGACGGGAAGGGCCGTCTGAGGAAGGAATGATGGAATACGAGGGATGGAGGGGGGGGGGGGGGGATAAAAATCATCGGTTATTACAAGTCGACTGTATGCCCGAAGAAACTCCGATGCACGCGATGTCGAAGGAATAATCAATTGGCTATTCATCAGGGAAGACGATTGTTATTTGCAGCGTCGAATGAATGGAACACGACGACACATGGAAGGGCCAGAAGCTATACTGGGAGCAAAGTGTAAATTTCGAGACGGCAGAAACACGCTAGAGTCTCTTCCACACCTGCTTCGACTTGTAATTCGTCAATGTTGATGTATATGGCCGATATGTGTGTGTGTGTGTGTGTGTGTGTGTGTGTGTGTGTGTGTGTGTGTCGATCAAACACGATGGACCTGTCACGTGTCTATAGATCACGACCTGGGACATCGTAAAAGGCAACTTCACCAGCACTTATGCTACGTGCTTTGAATGCTGATAGGGATGGACGATGATATTCGTTGGTTGTGTCGCCTGCTAGCCCCATTGAAAGTTATATTTATTAAATATTTTAAATATTTATTTAATTTATTATTAAGTAAATTAATTGCATTATGTAATTATTAAAAATGCAATTAATTTACTTACATTTAAATTTATTTATTTATTTCATTATTAGATCGTTTAAATTAATTTCTGGTTTGTTAAATATTTTTTTCGTACAGAAAGATTCACGGCTTCTCGTTTATATGTTGATCAACTCAAACTCTATTTTTTTAATACAGGGAACAGTGATTTTCATTTATCATATATGTCGGCTATTTTATCCTATATTTATCCTATATTTAAAGTGATTTTAAAGACAATATGTTTCAATTGATTTTTTTCAAAATCATTTTCGAAATTTCCGGAATTGTTGATAAATGACGTTACACTAGATTTAATGGGTTCGAAATATGAATATAGTCACGACATCCCGAAGGGTAGGCCCAAGCTCATCTACCCCGCGTGGCCTCGTAGATTCAACTCCCCGACACGGTGTAATCGAATCCGAGCACAGAATTAATTGCATCAGCGAGGAAAATTACTCGGCAAAAGTGTCCGTTGTACCGAAGCCTCGTTTCTCCGAACAAAGTAAACGCGACTAACAAAAGTGTAATGGAGAAAGTACAAAAATTTGTTTTTCGAAGCAGAAACAATATGCAACTATTTTAGTTACAAATTTTTATAAAATTAGGGTATAATCACCTTTGTAATAATTACTCGATAAATTTCGTCACTTTAAATCGATAATGGACGCAATTTTTTTATTCACGCGTCACCTGATAACGTTTTTATTATTTAGGCAACTTAATAACTACGTAATTATGACTAGTTATTGACAAAATGCGTTTCGATTGTATAAAAAAAAACAGAAAGTATAAAAATTTCTTTTTTATTATTTAAAAAATCGAGAAATATTGTTAAGGGAATTGAAAAATTGTAAACAATTAAAAAATAATTATAATAATTACAGTGACATCGCGTTTATACGTTTTTCGCACTTATGCGTCATCAATTTTATTCCCCTGTGTGAATTCGCGGTCCGGACTTATCTGGGCTGTGTTTTGATGTTTTGTTTACGGTTAGTGGAGGTAGTCCGCGCAAAGGCATCACGGGCGCTTCGCGTGTTTACATACTGTCTCGCTGTCGCGGGCAAGCCACGAGAAGGCTCGGCTCAGAAACAAAAACGGCGAACGAATAATGAAATAATGAAACAAAACATGTTCAAAATTCGAAAAAATGCGGAGAATTATAAAAAAAAACATTTGTCAATTGTAAAAAAAAACTGTAAAACCTTCTAAGTGAAAAATCCATTCCTAAAAAAATATTCGAAAAAAACAAACATTGCAAAAAAATACACAGGACCTACAGTGCCCAAGCTGCCAATTAAATTTTCAAAGCACCCTTAACATATAAACTGTGTCCTTGAATGGCGAGTGAATGCAAACTAGTCCCGTCGGTCTTTGGCGAATGTTTTATGATAGAAAAACGCGACGGTAAATTTTCTGGTGACAATGCCGAGTTTTTCCAGCTATGTTCCAGGCAAGAATGAAAGAATGTGACAAACGTGATGAAAGCGAAGCTGCTACTGAGAGCCGAATTTAAGAGGGCAATTGGAGCATATCTGAGATCGCGGGGCTGCACGTGGAAAACAAAATAACTTTCAATTAAATAATGCCCCTTCCCTTCCTACTTTTCCTCCAATGTTTCTTTACGCCCTTCCACGCCCTTTCTCTTAACCTTCCCTTCGTCCTTTTTTTGTTTTTTCGTTCCAATGTACTTTTCGGCAAACCCATCGGTGAAATTGCAAAAGCTTTACGTACAAAAGGGCAAAGGGCCACGACGAGAATATAACGCGCGCGAGAAATTTCGAATGGCTTCAAGTATTCGATGTATAAGCAATTCTGTCTTTCGATTTCTCTCGGAATTACGTCGAGTTCCCTTAACAGAAGGGAGAAAGGGAGGGGAGAGTCGGGGGGGGGGGGGGGGTAAAAGATGCTTCAACGAGCGTCTCGAAACATCTGGGGCTCTTGAGGATCCTTTCAAATCAGTTATTCCAGTATCTTGAGACACAACGAAACGTAATCGGGCATCACGATACAATACGAATAGAAAAAGCGATGAAAGATTGCCAAACTCCGGTTGGTATGAAAAGGTGAGTCGAGAAAACGCGAATGGATTATGGTGCAAAGGGACAAATACAAATTCACGAATATAAACGTAGGCTTGACAAAAGGACTGCCTGACTGGAGAATCTTCATCCCTGGAGAATTTCTCTACTTTTTTTTATTCCCTCGTTCTTCTACTTTTATTCTCCTTCAAGTAACTTCAATTTTTCTTCACTGTGTGGTCAAGCACGAACATACACATCCGGGGCCAAAAGTTATGCTTGGTCATTTTTCTGTCCCGACAAAAAACAAAATATCTCCGCGAAAGAAAATAGTTGTACGAAATATCGAACGACATTTTGAAAAAGACAGAGCCAGCTTGATTTTACTTTTATATTTGTAATTTTACGATTTTTTTTTGTAAGCTGTAAGTAATTTTGGAAATTCCGGGTTTTTACGATATTCTCACTTTGCACGATCGCGTGCTAAATTGTGACAAATAATTTTGTCAAATTTTGAAAACTATTCTGAAGTCAAATTGACAAGTAAGAAATATGATCATAACATTTTTTTTCAATCCGATGTCATTCTCAACGTTGCACAAATTCTTTTCTCAACTTATTCAAATCACGAAATATTGATAGAAATGAAAACGAAATGTTTGCAGGATTATCCAGCTACAAAGTCGAGATAAAACAAAATTAGTAAATTATAATAACTTCCAATTACAATTTTTAATGGCATCTAAAACACCAATTGAGTATATACTGAATATTCATTATATATATTTTTTATATATAAAGATATCAAATATACATGGATTTCTTTGTGAATAAATGCAATCGTAAGAATAAAAAGCGAATATGAACTTCGAAATTATGTAATTTTTATTCTATCAATCCTATCAATTATTCTCGGAAACGGACAATTTTTGTTCATCATCTCTAGTAACGAAACCTTGACAATGATTAAAAAAATAAACAATTTGCAGCACAAATATCAGGAAGAAAAATACATTCCGTATCTATGTGTATTTGGATATAAGGCTGATTTATTATATTTATTGTATCTGAATATATAAATAAATATATGGAATATTTGAATATTAAATATATATATATATTTAATGTGTGTGTGTGTGTGCATGTATATTCCATGAAAAAACGGAAAAATCCCTCCCTAATGGTTTCATAGCTAACCTGTCATGTCGTTTCCGCCAGCGATCCTATTTTTCCCCAGAGCAAAAGAAGAACTAAACAAAAAAGGGATCCTTGAGCACATTCGTCCATTCCATTTCTATTCGCGGTGCGTTGGGCTCGACCCTTCCATAGATCCTTGTCCTGGCTCGAACGAAACGGATTACCATAGAGTTTTTTGCATTTCGGCCCAACTCGAGCCGCGGAATAAACGAATTTACCGGGGATGCAAAGACCCTCACTTATCCGAGTTCTGGTGTTTGCTTTACATATGCGTTATTTTTCGGAATAGTAATTTTTTAACGCATACGTCACACTTTGTCTATCGTAAGATTCGTCCAACTATAGTGGAACGGTTGTTTATTTAATTCGAGATTTCAATTTTTACAAATATTATTAAATTAGTTTTTCTATCCCTCTCATAATGTTTAATTTTGTAATTTATTTACATTTGTTTTTATTTGTTTGTTTCTTAATTTTACTTTTTTCTATATTTTTATTTGATCGTTTGCATTAAAAAAATTATTTATATTTATTTATATTTATTTTTTTACTATTCATTTACATGATTAATTCATTTATTTATTGTAGTTATCATTGTTATTATTCTTTTGTTATCAAGCAATCAACCAATCTGTCTTTTTTTAATTAACTGAATTAATTTAATTAAAGTAATAGATTTAATAATTATTAACCTATCTGATTTCTCCACGATTTCGTCTGATCGAATCATTTTTTCGAAATAGATCGTTCAAAAATGACCTTTTCCGAAATATGAATAGTGCAAACGCGATTTTGAAGACACTAGAGTTTATAAAACGTTAAGTACGAAATTTTCGATTCCAACCATAAGGAACAATCTGACAGATCCAATGAGTATGCAGTTTTCGTTTGGCTTTGCAAAGAGGCTCCGAGTAATTTTTTTTTTACCGCAACCTCATGACGCGGCGCGTTCCTTTGGCATCGACGAAAATGAAATTTATAATGGAGCGCTTGCCAAGATCGCAATCGCCCTAAAAGCGAGGAACTCCAGGTCGCCTCTTCCCTTTTCGAATGTGGAAAAATATTGAATGGCAAAGTCAGCAGGGAGTTTCGGATTTGCCTGAACATCAAAACTGAACATTTGGATGGACCGTTGGATCGTTGGAACCATCACCTTCAATTCGCACCTTTCGTTATTCGGCAACTCAAACGTACCCAAAATCTCCGTTATTTGGGAAGCACGAATGCAGATTCAGGTTATTCGAAGTTCCTGTACTTTTCCTACCATTAATTGGCCGCTTTTCAAACCCGTATTTAATCCTAATTAGATGACAACCCAATTTTCGCGAAGGAGTGCGAAAATTGTGTTTGCCGTGGGAAGAGAAACGCCGAGAATTTGTGATTCCAAGGTACCGGAAGAGCTCCAATTGGAACGATACTATTTGGATAGAGGGCTGCTTCAAGTTCTAGTTCTCAGCTTAATACTCTTCTTTGGCTCTTTCTTTGTTGTTTGCTCTCTCTTTATTCCTCTCTGTCTCTGTCTAACTCTCTCACCCCCGCTCTCTCTCTCTCTCCTTAATTTGCATAAACATTTTTTAAATGTTTGATTATTTTTAAATAATAGTTAAGTTCATCGTCTGTAAATTTATATACTGGAACTAACTATTTCTCGAAGATTTTTGGGTTGTTTAGTTATGTTTTGTTATAATTGCATTTTTGTTTTCTATTTTCTATATTATTATTCAGTTATTATTAAGTTAAACTTTATGTCTTTATTTCGTCAAATTGTCGTACATACAGGGTGTTCCATGACGGAATGTCATGAGTGAAATTGGGGAGTTGGGGGTGAAATTTTGAGTCGATTGATACAAGCCCTGAATAATAATTCAGGGGTTGATCTGGGAACGATACATGCTTATATCAATCGACTCAGAATTTCACCCCCAACCTCCCTAATTCACGGATAAAATTCCGTCCTGGAACACCCTGTATATAAATGTATATATATATACAAATATATACGAATCGACCAAAAGGGGTGATTGCAAGCACTGATGATGGTCCTCGATGTCAAATGTCCTCGAAATAACGTCGTCAGAAATGTATATATATATATAAATATATACGAATGAACCAGAGGGGGTGGCAGCAGGAGCTTTCGTGTAATTCGATGTTTTGCACTGTCGGAACTCACCGTACCATATTCTACCACTTTTCTCGTCGTTCCTCTATCTTTTTGCTTCTCTCTCTTTCTCTCTCTCTCTAACTTTCTCTCCGTTTCCATCTCTCTCGACCTTTTTCCGTCGCACTAGGTTGGTAGCGAACTCGAAGAGTCAGGAAACGGAGATTCCAGCAGACAGAAACCGGAGTCTGGTCGCAAAATCCCCAGCAAAAATCCACTCCGTCAACCTATTACCGAAATACCCCACGGGATCCGAGCGCAATCTCTGCCCCAGCGTATGTTGCACGTTCTTCATTCCACGAGTCGTATAGCTGCGACAACTCGACACACACATCCCAAAGTTTATCACGATTAACTCCCACGAATTTAAAATGCGATAAATAGATAAAAAATAAAACAACGTCTTTGAAAGTCATGGGGTATTATTAAGTTGATTCATTGTAAATAAGACATTTTTTTAGTGTAAAGAATCTTCGAAAAGTATTCAAATAAAATTCATAAATTAACGAACGGAAATATTGGACCATGAATAAATAATGCCATTAAGATATGCTTATTATGAATATTAAATAGTAACCCAAATGAAATTACAAACATATAAAGAAAACCGATAATTTTGTAAATAAAGTATTTTTTCGTACATTATCTTAATAAAATAAATAAATATCTAAATAAATCAATTCGAAAAAAAACTAAGAACTAAAAAAAACGTAAAAATGTATAATTTATATGTATTTTTTAATTTTTTCAAAAACACAACATTAAAAACAACATTTATTCGATTAAAAACATATTTTTAAAAAAAGACATACTAGTAAAGGTGATCGTAAAAAAAGAATACAAAAACACAATATATTTTTTAATTAATTTTTTTTTTTAATATAGCGAATATAAAGTGACAAATTTATTGCCTCCCCTCCCCCCGCCCTAGTGTTATCAAGTTTTTACGACAATCCGGATTTTTATAAATTGGTGACAGGCGTGTTGCAAAAAAATAAAAAGACGTCACGAAAAGATTGAATTGAATTGGAAAAGAGGCGAATATAGGATGTACGCGGGGAACGTACGTTGGATATTCGGGTATAGTCGATTTGCAAAGCGCACAGAACGATCGTAGAGGTACGAGGCTCAAAGCCGTATTAATGAGGGGGGACACGCGTTGACCCGACTTTATTGTGAAATGGAAGAAAGAAGAAATCCGGCAGTGAGACAGGGAACACATGCATATGGACGCACGTATACGCAACTGGAGAGAAATAGCGAGTAGTCCCGGTGAAAAATCCAATGTTCGTGAAATTAGATTGTGGGAGTCACGAGTAGCATATATCAACGACATTCTATCACAGACGGTGATGCAGAGAACGACGGAATGCAGGATCGGTGAGGAACACACGATTTTTCTGGTCCACTGTCTCTCTGACGTTTTTCGTGTATCGAGGTTTCATCCCCGACCGTCTCATTTGACGTGGCGTTGGCCAACGGAACGAAAAAAAGAAAAAAAAATCCCCACATATGTGCACATGGGAATTCGGATCAGTGGAAATGGTAGAAACAGCTTTGGCGAACGTACGGAGCACGTCGTAGCGAGCAAAACCCTTTTTTCCAAAATTTTCGTCGCAGAACATTTTGGAAACTGGAACTGGAACAGGCATCGCGCAATCGCGATTTTTTTTTCTTGGCATAAATGAGAGCAAAGAAATTGCAAAGGCTGGAAGAAACAGCTCAATAAAAATCGAAGTATCAATATTAGTCGATCTATTTTTAATTATAATCATAATTTACTTGTTTCTTTGTAAATAAGCGATTCGGCTAAATTTAAAAGAAATGTACTTCAAACAAATAAATACTTGAAAATTCATTAAAATCCCGCCGCCCCCACGACTAAATTAATAAATCCTTGCTGGCTTAATATCACATTTATATATATATTTATATATATACATGTGCGTAAGAGCGTACGTGTACGTAATAATTGAGAGCCAGAGGGTTATAGCCCTCCCCGTATGGAATATATTCCATACAGCGAGTGCACTCTCCTCTTGATTATTTAATTAAGTACGACGGGTGGCTGTGGTGTCTTTACAGGATTTGATGGACGAGCCATTAACGAATGAGGCAACGAGACCGTACGTTTGGTTATACCCCCGTGGCACGTGGTATTGTGGAAAATTGAGTCAGCAGGAAAATACATCTCGAGATATGTTTATATATATTCACCAATGTGCGTTTCGTTGTGTACGGGAAACGTCATTCTCCGGTGCAATAACGTTAGGCTAGGTCAGACATTTTGACTGACGAATTGGAATCCACTGCAAGCCTAACTTTCGGCAGGATGCACCATTTTTTCATCGAATTCGAAAAAGCGGATTGGTTTTTTTGGGATTATGAAAAAAACCATGAATAATTGCTTATAAAATGAGAATGATTATAAAATCAATTTTAAGTGGATTAGTGTGAAAAAGGTTTATATAAATCGAGAGAATTCGTCGAAACCAATTAAAGAATGGATTATGAAATAAATGTGATTGTAAGAAGAGATAAAGTAAAAAATGGAAAAATGATTATCCCCAAAATATTTGAGAAACGGTTCGACCAGCTCTCGTCAAATTTTGACACAACATATTCTCGGATAAATTTTCTACTTCGGATCGCAGGATTTTATTTCACTCGATTATTTTTTTTTTTTTATCAAGTCAGAATGTTAAACAATTTAGATTGAAAAATAAATGTAAATTCGAATGTGCAATTTATTAAAACAAAAATAATATTTTAGAATTCTGCGATGCTTGAAGAGTCATTATTGTATGATCGAATATTCTCGCCAAAATGCGCACGACGTTACGCGCTTCCACTAACGTTTACGGATGAGCGAATTCACTGTAAACACGCGAGCGAACGAACGAAGGAGTGTTTCGTCGAAGCAGTGGGCGGCCGGGTCTGGGAGTGGGGGTTTATCGGAACTACACGAGTCGCGAATCGCGAAGTCCGAGAGGCCTGTTCGCATTTTTCGATCGACGCTCTAAGGCGTATACTTAGGAAATAAAATATAAAAAAATACCTACGTTACTTTTAAATAGTTTTTTTGAAATATTGCTTTCGAATTGAGCGATTGCACGCATTCGTAGGGACCCCAAACTGTGTCATCGAGGTACATGTTTTTCAATATAAATTCACGAAAAAATTCGTCAATGTACATCAATGTTTATCCTATCGAATGAAAAAAAATCGCTTAGATCGAACGTGTAGATTTTGAGATAAAAATGCCGAAAATTCGTCGAATTTTTTCCCCACATCTGTTTGGATGTATTTTTGTCAATGATTCATTGAATCACCATTATTATCGTTATTTCTTTTTGTTTCAGGTACAAAGTAGAAGTTGCCGGTAAGAGTCTTCCGGTGCTCACGAATCTTGACAAAGGGCGTTACGGTGTTTTGGTCTTCGAGAATCTTAATAAATACCTTCAAATGGACAAATGGAATCGCGAGCTCCTGGACAAATATTGCCGAGAATATTCGGTGGGAATCGTTGGATTTGCACCCCCAGGTGAAGAGAGCCTCGTGGGTGCTCAGCTCAAAGGTTTTCCTCTCTTCATACACACGAATCTACGGCTCAAAGTAAGCCACGATCCTTTTATTTTTTTCGTAACGACTCGTGATTTGTGATAAATTTTGCCAATTTTTACTTTCGCCACGATTTTCTTTCTTTATTTTCTTATTCTTATTCGGAGTAATGCACTTTATCACCTCAACTTTTATTTTTTTATGCAACTAGGATGCACAACTGAACGCCGCGTCGCCGATCCTCAGACTAACGAGATCCGGGGAAACGGCCTGGGGCCCTCTACCGGGCGGTGACTGGACCATTTTTCAAGCGAATCACAGCACGTACGAGCCACTCGCGTGGGCCCATCGGGATAGCCTCGATTATTCGACCAATAAGAGCCCTCTCGCCACTGTTATACAGGCACGTTTACAACTTCACATATATATATATTGTTTTTTTCATTAGATTTTGTCATTTTTTTTTCAATATTCGAATTTTTTCATTTCATTTTGTTTTTCTTTTATCATTTCATTTTATATTATTCCTTTCAATTTAATTTTATTTACTATAATTTTTACTTCGTTCTCTCGTATCTCGATGTTACGTATTTTATGTTTTCTCTTCCATCTTATTTTATGTTATTTTACTTTATTAAAAAAAAATAAATACTTATTTGGTTCTTTCGCTCTGCAATTGTTCTTCTATCATTCATGGGCATTTTGCATAATTAATTTTTTCAAATTCAACTTTATGGTTTTTTAATTTTTTTCAAACTTTCTTCTTTTCGTTATTCTTTATTTTATAATTTCATTTTACTATATTTTGAAAAAGATGTTTTTTTTTCTTTTGCTCTATATTTTTCTTCTTCCATTTATGTTCGTGTAGAACGAAGTGGAATTTTTTCATCCGAATGTTATCAGTCATCAGTCGATCCAAAGTTTTAGTCCAATTTGATAAACCACTTGGGATCTGCTGGTATAATTCTATTTTTTTTCAACTTTCTGTCACTTATTGTTTCTTCATACACGAGGTCACTTCATTAATAAATTTCTATCAATTTCTTATGTATGAGAAACGAGCGAAAATGTTGTCCATTAAGGAACGAAAACTGAAGATGAAACTTTGGTATCGATCCGTTTTACCTTCGGGTTCGGCGCGTTTTGTTTTACTTCGTTACTCTCTTCTCTCTCGCTCTCTCTCTCTCTCTCGCTTCCCTTTTCCTTTTCTTTACTTTTCCCTAGATCTTGGAATTCCCATCGACAATGGAGTTGGT
Source organism: Ophioninae sp. A BG-2022a (assembly GCA_030523105.1). Taxonomy (NCBI): domain Eukaryota; kingdom Metazoa; phylum Arthropoda; class Insecta; order Hymenoptera; family Ichneumonidae; species Ophioninae sp. A BG-2022a. The sequence continues at coordinate 13,144 of JAPYZI010004110.1, forward strand.
ACAGTTCGTATCGGAATTCCCCGATAAATTCTTAAGTATTTGTTCTCGCTTTGACGTGGTATGGTTAAATTTTCCAACGGGAAACCAAAGTCTCGTTTATTCGCGAGAAAGAAAAGAGATAAAGTGTACGAAGTCTGTAATTGAGCTTCCCAGAAAAACATAAAAATTCCATTTTCACTATAGACTCGCTTGACTAAAAGAACAGAATAAAAAAAACATTCGTTAAATCTCTCGTACGAATCGGTGATACAGGGTCTTTCAAAAAAAAACATAAGCGGAAAAAAATATAAATATTTTTTGTACTAAAATACACGCAAATGGAACGAAAATGCTCCTCACTCTAATCACCCTCTAATTGGCTCCCGTTTTAATTACCACCGTTGGATCGTATCAGTACATACCGAAATTTAAAAAATTGTTATTGAAAAAATGGTTAGATTATTATTTTTTTTATTTCGTTCAACTAAATTTTTCGTATCATCAGATATTTCCTAGTGAATTTTATTTATACAATTATTTTTATATGAAATAAAATTATTTTTATGCATCAAATTTATGGTAAATTAAATCGCGATTTTTTCAAAAACGGGATGCTATCGAACGTCACATATTGAAATGAAATGAACATTTATATTATTCACAAACATTTTCTACGTTTTTCAACAAATATATATATTTAAATCAAATAAATGATTACTTACGTTAAGAAGGATATTTTTTTTATTCAAAAATATTTTTTATACGTTTAAAGAATAGATGCAATTGAATTAAATCTTTATTTATTTATTTTTAAAAAACATCTATCAGATATATTCAATTTATATTTAATATTTATCTTTTTTCTCACGTGAAATCATCCCGATAAATATCGATACGAAGCATTTCCATTTTTCTATCGAACCTCGCATATCATGATACCCTGTATATTTAGATATTATATAATATACTATAAACTCATGAAGGTATCGTAATATTAATGAAAGTTCGGGACACATAAACGTCACCACCCGAAACAAAATTACACACATCGAATTTCCATTGTAAATTGAATTGCTCGCTGTGGCAAGCGATTTGTTTTCGAAAGATAGAGGAAAGCGGAGGATGGTCTTCAATAATAAATTTCCCGACGAATATTATTCCGTATTGACGGAATCTCGACAATTGGAACTGCAATTGCAACAATATCCCTGTCACAAGTTCGAGTTATGTTTGCCTTAAATAAATATTGCAATGTCATTATCGAAAATGGAAAATTCATTTGTGGAAATCCTGGGTAGATTATATTTGAACGAAATTTCATTACTCGATCAATCTCCTCGTCATAATGCATCGTACATCTGCTCTAAAAAGTTTCAATCATTTTGTCAAATATATTTTCTTTAAATCCGGAGAGATAGAGAAAGAGAGAGAGAGCGAGAGTTTTCATTAATTTTTTCGCGATTCGTTATTTTTTATTTTATGTTGGTTATTTACGCACGAGTAATAATTCCAGCATAATAATTCGTTCCGTGGAAAATTCCGGTGGATAAAAATCCCACGGGAGGACGATATGGCAAATCACCTGATATTTAAAAACATAACATATTTTGGGGGTATGAGTTTTCAGAGAGCACAGCAAAATCAATAATTGATGCGAAAAAAAATCGAGGTGAATTCGTTGAAACCCGAACTGTGATATATATATATATATATATATATATATATATATATATATATATATATATATATATATA
>JAPYZI010004111.1:0-39974 GCA_030523105.1 Ophioninae sp. A BG-2022a
GCGCGTGTACATCTATATATATATATATATATATATATATATATATATATATATATATATATATATATATATAACCACTGTTTCTTTTAAATATGATACTTGCAGGGCTCAACTGTTCAATATACACGTATCACATGTCGTATCTTTACATCGATCAATGAGTCATCGCAGATACATTTTCTTCTCATCCGCAAACTAATAAGGCGACAACGGAGCAAAAATGACTCCATTTTCCCGAAACATTATCATACAATAAAATCTATATGCTTTTCCATTCCAATTATTCGTACAAACGCATTCGTTAATATTTTTCGTTAATTTATATATTTCTAATCATTGACCGATAATATTTACCAACGTTATCGTTATAGAGATGACGATAATATTAATATCTGAATTATAAATCCTGTATGATGTGAACTGGATAAATTCGTGCACCATCTTGCAGCTTACAAGATCTGTCAACTGGAGCATTTAGACGGATGCATTCCTGTTTAATCGTGTGCATCAAAGAATATCTGACGAGCACGGACTAATAAATTTGGTTGCATGTCATAATATCACTCGTCAAAATATCACCAATAATATATCCCACGACAAACCATCACCCAAACGAAACATCATTGTTTGGGTTTGTTTGTGTTTGTTTGCGCGTGCTCGTATGTTTGTTTAGGTTTTGATTGTGTTTGTCTGTCTGTGTTTGTTTGTTTGTTTAGGTTTGTTTGGGTTTGTTTGTGTTTGTTTGGGTTTGTTTGTATGTTTGTTTGGGTTTGTTCGTTTCTAGGCTTCCTGGGGAAATTTTATCGACGTGATGTTTTGTCGTGTTGATGTTTTGTCGTGTGATCAGGTGACATGGAACCATAAATTAACATTAGGAAGAAATCAAAATACTGCGACTGCATTTTGTAGTCGTTTAAATGTTGTTTCACTTTTTCCGCCGAATCAGCGAAAAATCAATAGTGCAGCTCTCCACAATAGTACTGTATCAAAAATACAAGAGAGCAATGAGAGAAAAAGATTTCGCACGGGTAACAAAATTAACGTTTCATATATTTTTGTTGGTTATTTTCTTTTAACGCCTCTTGGTCGTTTTCATGCTGATTTAAGCGGATAAACGTTTATCGTTACGCTTTGTTCTCTCGATGCATTTTTTCGTCGTTACGTCAGCGAGTGGCGGACAGAGATAGAGAGATAGAGATAGAGGAAGAGAGAGAACTGCGAACAATTCTGGCATATTTTTCATTGTAACATACGCATCGAGCTTTACTGCGCTTCCCGTTGCTTCGAGACTATGCACGCTCAAAAGATTCCGTTACAGTTGGATATATGCCAGCTTCAATGTTCGCACGTTACTCCGCAGTGTTATAACGCATTGCCATTATGGACATCCTATGTATCGGTGCATCAACGTTGATACATCGTCACTCCAATTTCATGTACGAACGCATAAACGCGTACGTACTCACACACACGAGCCCAAACGTACAGTCAAAAGCATATAATGCAGTTTCCACAAATTTCCGAATATTCCTAGGTAAATAAAAATGTGATACAAAAGAGTCAAGAATTTTTCATAAAACGACCATTTTTTTCGACCCCTACAAACGTTCCCATTCAACACGAGAGTGTGTCGAATCTTTACAGAGTGTGGCATAAATAGTCGCCCATTGTTAACGATTCAACTTACCGTTAACTATAACATTTTATTATTTTAACTATTTTTATCCGACATTTTTCAATATTTTTTGACCATTTTTTAATCTTTTGTTACATACTTGACTGTATTTTCAACAATAACCATTTTTCTTTCTTTTATTTTGATTATTGTTCTATGCTGTTAAATAATAGAGCAATCGTAAAAAATGGGTGTGGCGTAAATAAAATACAATCCATAAAAAACAATGATTTTTCACGAATTTTTGTTTTTTTTAAACCCTTCGATAAAAATGGTTAAAATTATAATATGTTATAGTTAGTTATCTGGTATGTCGAATCGTTAAGGGTGGACCATTATTGACGCCAAACCCTGTTATCTTCATGTTATACAAGAAGCTGATGATCCAAACGTTTTAAGTTTAAGAGCTCTCTGCAATACACGAGTGTACGTTTCTGCGTAGAACACATACTTTCATTAATCCGGCGTATTTATACGGATTCTTCAAAAGAACAGTCAAAATTTTAAACTGAAATTTCTCCCTCAAGTTTTTAATTTTTTTCAATTTTTATTAGCAACGTTTTCGAACTTTTGAATATGGTAGCTGCTGATACATAGAGTAGATGCTTCAATAAGTAACCTAGAATTTTTTCAGATTTTTAGAATGCCTAGAAAATTCTGTAAACCCGACTGCTCCCTAAAAGACCCAGTATAAATACCCTGCACTTGAAAATATAGTGTACCCACACCGGGTTAAATAAACGTTCAGTAGACATAAAAAAATCGACAACAACAACCGAGTACGAGTTAACCTCGCTTATACAGGACGACTGGTAATTTGACCTAGCGCTTTAACCCGGCTAGAGTACGGCAAGGTATTTCGTAACTTGTTTCCAGTCATTTAAAAGATAAAAAATAATTAAAATAATGTTTTTTTTTCTTAAGAATTTAATTTTACAGCTAATTTGTTAAAAGGATATGTCAAACCCTGCCACATACTTTTTAGTACATTTTTTTACCACAGTCTCGTCGGGTTACAGGATTCGTTCTAGATGGTATTTGAATTCAATTAAACTCTAATCAATAAAGGGTAAAAATTCAATAGTTACTGAGTTATGGTTGTTTTACAATTTTCGACATTCCCAGGCCTATAGACAAATGCAAATGAAAATTTAAAAAATGTACAGACGATCCATGATTATTCAAACCCATCCGGGCTGGGCCTAGTTGGGATTAACGAAATTTCGAATAATAGGAATACCTATATAATCATTTTTTAAATCCTCTTTGTCATTTGTTAAAAAAGTATAAATCGAATATCCAGAATGGAGTGGTTCATTATAACTATTTTGTTTTTAGCGATAAGCCTGATATTTTAAAAAATCGTAAAACGCTCATAACCCAGGAGAACTATTCAATTTTTACCTCTAAATAATTTGTTTCCAATGACTTCTGGAATTAGCGCTTTGAAGGGAAAGTCCGATTTTCCAATGATCCTGTATGCGATTCAACCCGAACCTCAAGATTTATCAATGAGCTCGAAAACATTCGAAAGATAATTCTCCCCCTTAAAAAAAACTATATAATCGGTTTGACACTCTCGTGTTCCGGACGTTGCAACTTATGGTCGGAGCAAAAAAAAAAAATCTTCGATGAACAATCAATAGACGCAGTTCTGTACTTAATTCAAGAATAAGTAATAAACGTGTGCGGTGGTATTTACATACCCAACGATCGTTTACAATGCGATGAACAGAGAGCTAATTAACGAGTATTATAACGCGAGAGATAAGGAAGCAGGTCACGAGAGATGAATATTCGCGATGATGAGGGCCAACACTGCGAAGAAAATCTGATAGGCTTTCGGGTTCATAGTTCTCGAAGACGTATTTCTGAATCGGGGATAATGGGCGTTCGTGTTATAATTTCTAGTCTGATAAGGATAATTCGAGTGCGAGGGGTACTGCTGATTTGTTGGGTACGGAGGAGAACCCGATGCGCTATTGCCTGGATAAAAACCACCTGCCGACGGGGGTGGTGCCTGTTGATAAACGCCGGTTTGTCCAGGCATTGGCATACGATTCTGGGTTGGATACGGAGGATACCCGAGGTTCGTTCCGGATGACGAGGGGGGCATGTAAGAACCGGAATGCCCGTTGTTATTGTTATTATTTGAGGGGCTAGGGTAGACCGGATAGCCGTAATTCGAGCCTGAAGAAACAGCGTGATTTCTTCCGGCATCCTCGATCGGCGGGGCATTCGCATTTGCGTAAGGATTTGAGTTGGTCGGTACGGAAGCTTGATTGTTGTTGTTGTTGTCGTTGTTACGCGTACGGTGTCCATTCACGATCGAAACACCTGCTGAATCGTACCCTGGAAAATGCGTTCGGGGGTCAAGTGACTCTTCCACTGTTTCAGTGATCTTTCTATACGACTTGATATCCCTTTCCACCTTTTTTTTATTTACTTTTTCAATTGTACGTTGTGTTAAATAATCAATCCTGCCGATTTTTCGAAGTCAAAGTACTGGAAAACTTCACTGCAAAGCATCTTTAAAAACACGAAAATTTGTATGCCCGGACCGGCCGAACTGCTCTACCAATTGATGGCAAACTTCCCGCCGACGAACTACTAGAACGATCTTAACTCGTTGAAATTGAGGATGCGAGTGTTTTATTGTAGCCAAGTTATACCTCGATCTACATACTGTCGAGATGTTTCCTTCTGGTCTTTTAGCATACCACTCGTCCGGCAAGATTTTAGGATTCGACGCTTCACCAATTGGAAATCTTATTTGCCGCGTCCACTTTTGCGAGTATACGTTTTCAACAGGATTTTATGAAATCCGATTTAAAATAATAAAGCATAGAGTTTGCGAAGTGACGCGCAAAACCAAGATACCAGAATTTCTAATCGTCTCGTAGACAAGAGCGAATAGAGTTAAACGAAACGACGGAAGAAGCTCGTAGTCTTTTCCGTTATTGTTCAGTAGCGGAATTGCTTCAGTGAGGTGATGATTTGAAAATTTTCTCAAGGCCTCGCAAAATTGCTCGCGAGACTTTTTTCAAATGACGCTTTGTAGAGAAAAATAGACGATTAGACAAATCCGTCTATCGGATGAGTAGGCCATTGTCGTAATTTTCATTCGACTTTGTTACGCAAACTACAATAATTTCAATATACGATTAGTGTGAATTTTATAAATCTATGAAAATGGAAACAATTGCAGCAAACCGTTAGACTCTTTCTAATTGCAACGACTGTTCCTCAGGAGACACAATAACTCACAATGAACGTAACTCAAATGAGCATATCGAGTGCGTGTGCAAGTATAAAAAAAAATTAAGCTTCGAGTTAATTGACAACATAAATAACCTAATACAACAAGGAATCTAGCGACACGTATGGAGTACGTGCTCGTCTGTGCGAAAGATTATTGCCACGGGAGAAAAGTGTACTATTGTGCATATTAATTTCCGTCGCATCGTCAAACCGTAGGTTTATAAAATACAGTTATTTCGGACCACTTGCTGTTCCAGTTAAACCACAGACGCTTCATTTTCCACGCAATTTCCTACATACCGATTATTCATGCAAGCATGTTACCATATGTATATATTTGTTTAGTTACTCCAAGATAGACACTGGTGTGAAAATATGGGTGATTACATACGTTTTATCAGACTATGATAATGAAATTTCTTTCCCTCTTGCAACATGCAGCGATAACCCCAAGATTCATCATGATGAACCGTAAAACTATATCAGGAATTCGTAGCTTCGAATTCTCTAAATGAATTCGTGTTGGTTTATTTGTGTGTATTTTGCGTAAAGCAGGAATTTAAAAAAAAAAGTTGAGAAATGGATAGATAGATGGATGGGAGAGCTTATTGGATTCGTGTGCGTAACTTTGCTAGTCTCGACCAAAGATAGAAGAGTAGTACTTGGAGTACCACCCTCCAAGTGTCCTGCAGTGTTCCGTTCGCTTCTGTGTACTGCTGTGAAAGCGTACAGAAGTGAGACTAGAGGGGGGCGAGCAACATGGAAAGAAACAAAAATTACATAACGAAAAATGTAGCGTAGGGATCCCAACGGTAATAAGGCTTTAACGTACATTTGGACCAACGAATTTAGTCGTATTTGGAACACTTTACGTAACAACGATAAATCTGCATAAATTGCAATAGTTTGAAAATATTTTATCAGTCGACGTTGCCTGCGATGAAAAACAAAGGTATTTTGCAATACGTGAAATATTGTAAAAAAGAACGTATTTCATACTTGTATATCGTTTTGAAAGCTCGATGGTTCAATGAAGTAAAGATTATTTACATCTGAAGCTTTTTTGTAGATACTTTAATTAAAAGTCACTGAGAACCGCATCAGAGAATCGGATTAATATAGGGCTATCGATCCGCTTAAAATTGCTGCGTAAGCAATGGAAGTGAGGTTAGGTTAGCGAAACGTTAATAGGGAGCAAGAGGTTTTCGATTCGTTTTAAAAGCATCTACATAAAAATCCCTGAGGTTACACGTTGGAACTAAGGAAATAAAAAAATGTACTTTCAACCATATGTATGTTGAATATCAATGTCGTTGCCATTGAAGTATTGTTTAAAATTGGATTTAAAAATATTACGTTCCATCTCGTTTTTTTGTAAATGATCATTCGATAAATAGTACTTTGGTTAATTCGTGTATTCGACAGGATTTGGTTAAGATAACAGTACCAATTCTCGGATAGTTAAGAGTTGTTGAAGTTCAAGAATTTATTATTTATTTAAGAATCGGTTTTAAAGACAGTTACCAGGACTACCATTTACTTCGTAAATTCTACTTTTCGGACCCCATAGATTGAACGCCTGATAATTCAATATTTTTATTACACAGGGTAACCGGAAATTCGACCTATTCCTTCAAAGGGGTTATAGTAGAGGTCATTTGCAAAAAAAATGGCCCATCATCTGGGGGTCGAAAATGAATGAATATTGAGATATTGAAGTTTTTGTTTTCTGAAGAATTTCCTGACTTTCTGCCTAAAATAAAAAATTATGAAAAAAAATACGCTATTATAAACAACGATTTGATACTTGTCTGAGAGACCAAGAGTTAGCGATTATTTAAAAACAAATTTTCCATCGAAATTTTACATAATCTGAAAATTAAAAAGCCTTAAGTATTTAATTTAATTGAATTTCTTTTATCTTTCTCCTGAATCTCTCTTTATTTCTTTAAAAAAAATGTATGGAACTGTGCGTACATCGCTAACTCTTGGTCTCTAAGAAAAGTATCAAATCGTAGTTTATAATAACGTATTTTATTCATAATTTTTTATTTTAGGCAGAAAGTCAGGAAATTCTTCAGAAAACATAAAAACATCAATATCTCAATAACCATCAATTTTCGACCCCCAGATGATGTGACATTTTTGGTTGCAAATGACCTCTACTATAACCCCTTTGAAGAAATAGGTCGAATTTCCGGTCACCCTGTATATATTAAAATGTTGAGTAATACGAAATTCAACATTCGTCATTCGGACAGCTATTATTGTATTCTCCCTGTGTTAGAACACTTTCGTGTCCCAGTGTTCGGAGATGATATTATTGTTATTTATTTATTATTACTATTATTATTATTTATTAATTTCGTTAATTTTCATGTTCATTGCTAATATAGAGAAACATTCCAACTAATATCCGAACAGTGGGACTCGTCCGAGGATTGGTATCGTTAACTTAGGTACATATGTAACGTTTCGACTAGAGACGGTAGCTTCTATCACATACCAGAAGCATACGAGTACCAAAGGGATTTTGAGGATGTTCAAGAGGTCCAGAGTGAAAAATAACAAAGGAAACTGGAATTTAACGTTGCCGGGATATATTTCTTATACATTTTGGAGTGAATGGACATTGGGGACTATGAGGGACTGCATAACGCATGCGGGATCGGCTCTCCGATGTATAGGAAATTCAACATTCGTATAGAATATCTGAATATATTGGCGAATGATGGGGAGAGTATGGTAAAAAAAAAAGTTAGCGACTCCAACATCTTTAGAAATACACACACACACACACACACACACGTGTCTCTACCATAATGCAACAAAAATCTGTTGCATCTTTCGAATTTATCCTTGAAATATAGATAGACCATATTCTGGATCTAATCCATACGAGTTATATACGATAACATAAAAAAATAACAACTTTTTGCATAGTTGGTTGAAAAAGAAATGCAATTGTATTGACATTGTTGTCTTTTTATAAATCGCAAAGCTCAATAATCATTGCATCCTCATAAATTATACGTTATTTCAAAGTACATTTATGTTTTATTGTAAGCGTAAATCGTAATCGTGCGTAACAACTATTGCTTGAAGAGGTGGTACCAACATCATGCACGGTTCTTATGGTTGTATTTAGTTCGTTCGATAAATGCACAATAACTTTTCAAAATAAAACAACTGGATAGAATTTTTTTCTTTTTAATATTTGTTTTCTTATTATATGTATTATATTATATTATATTATATATTTATAATATTTATAATTTTTTTTCGTAATATTAGTATTTTATAATTTCCCAAATAAACATTATATTCGATAATTGGAATGTACACTAAATATTTGACATATCCATCCAGTTATTATCGTATCGAGAAACAGGCGACCTTTTGAACTATCATTATCATTTTTGTGATGTCAACGAAGCATTACAATTTATCGTATCGTTTTTCCGTGTGTATTCCACGTCGTTTAATTTCTCTCTTGCGTTGCATAAAGATCGATGTGTACCAGGCAAGGAAATGGGTGTACTCTACTGCTCGGAAGTGACGAGAGTCGTTCAACGGAGGAAAAGAACCATGTGGAGAGTGTGCAATATATATGTGTATATACTGAATATGATATGGAAAGACCCCGTGAGAAAAACGGGTGTGAAAGACGTTTCAGCAAATAGCTCGTACAAGAACTCCACATAAAACACAATACAAGTGTAAGGAACGAACATATACGTAAACCCGGATATACGATTATACATATCCATGCACGTGCACGCGCGTATGTACAGAACTGTAATAAATTTGTAAAAACATTTTAAACGAACGGAAAAAAGAGTAAAATGTTGAGAGAGTCACAAGTTGCATTTTTTTTCTCTCTACTTCCCCCTTAATCTTCCAAAACGCTCGTACTTCAAAGCTTTTTGTAGCAATAAGATAATGGATCCAATGCTCGGACGAGTCCCACTGTTTGAACATTAGCTCGAATATTTCGCTATATTAGCAATATACGTGAAAAGTTATAAAAAATAATCAATAATAACATGTCGAAAAATTTGGCCACGAAAGTGTCCAGAAAACAGGGACAAAGCAGTCATTGCTGTTCAAAAAATGTTACAACTCGCTATTATTCAACATTTAAATAAATATAATTAAAAATACTCAATTGTAAAGCGTTTAACGTATGTATTGTGAAAACTAGAATTTATGAGTTTCATAGTAATTTTCGTCGTTGTCTTCAAAACCGATTCTTAAATAAATAATAAATTCTTCATCTTCGACAACTCTTAACAGTCCGAGTATTGGTACCGTTACCTAAGATGACCAGACCATATCATTTTGCCTCAAAAACCGTCCCAGTCGCTGATATTTTTTTCGCAAATAATTGCAATTGTCATACGTATGATAAAGGGAGAGAGAGAGAGAGAGAGTTCAAGGTATTGGGACAGAAAATAAAAAACATAACTTTCGTCGCGAAACGTTGAGAACTAAACAGAGTAAATATCCGGTGCGGAGAAAAATAAATATCGAAACGGTAGACATGCGAAAAATTGTTAATAGAAACTCACCGACTAACGGGGGATCGTCGACACATTTTGGCTGACCATTTTCAGTTACGCAATGCTGACCCCCACCGCACATCTTTGTTGCACAAGTCACTGTTCGAATGAAATTTGATTGATAATGAGGCTGAGATTTAATCCAAGTGCAGTTAGGATAAACACAAAAATTGGACAAAATGATTTTGAATCGGGTTGTAAATATTTCGTTTTATAAGCATTCGTATTGCTTACGAAAAAAAATTGAAAGGGCATAGCGTATGCATAGTCTGTAACTCACGTTTGATACTACGGTCTTTCACGCATGTCGGATAATCGCATTTTCCTGAGGAGGCATCGCACTCATTGACCATAACACATCTCTCCGTCGACAGGCATCCGATATCCTTGCACGTTCGGCCATATTCTGTGAATATTAATTATGAAATATTAATATTTCCGATCACCTTTATAAAGTACTACTGCATATTAATCGGTGACCATAAAGGAAAGTAATTTTTGATATACACTATATTTCAATTATCACAATCTTCATTTCATAAGTTGGAATACTATCGACATCAAATCGGCCACCTCAATTATATATATATATTTTTAATTTTTGATTATATTGTTGCATATTTTAAATGAGTTACTGAGAAAAGTCGACGTGAACATTTATACCCTTAAAGTGTCCTTTCTCGCCTTCTGCTCCGTGTCTTTTTTCAGTACGCTTCATACTCAGTAATTAGTTTTCTATTCAATCATCCGGTTGCCCATTGGCTCATTGAATATCACTCATATTAATGTTTTCGTGAATATTTTATAATTATGTTTAAATTAGGGCTTCATAGATTTCATAAGCATAGCTTTAGAAACATTAAACATTAAAAATTTGATAAGCACCTACAGTTTTTTTGAGCTATGCTTTCATAAAATTTATCGATATTAATATAGTAGCTCTCGTATGGAAAACGGTCAAACGTACTATTTTTCCATCCCTAATGTTCACTAATTTGTTCAGTTTATTAGGACGATATAAACGTATCCAAAGTTTCTAATGGTTCCGATATGATGGACGGATAAAAAATGATACAGAATCAATGTTTTCTTGTTAATTTTGATGATTTATTTGCATATTTCTATGGGTTTGTTTCTCGTTGTTATTGATCTGCTTAATCCGATCGTTGTGTGCTTGGATCCTTGCTTATTATAATCACTGTTAAGTATATAGGATAATTACCGAAATCGCTTCAATTGTTCTGAAATTTTTAGTAGTAGTACCTACTAAGTTGTGGGTACCAAGGTATTCTAAACTGGCTCAAGCATTAGCGCGTCAGTCGTAGAGGAAAGATAAAATTGTTATTTAAAGGTTCGAATACCCAACAGGACGCATAGAAAATTGCCAATGAAAACGATAGAGCCGATGACTGGCCCAGTACTGGCTAGTCGACCAGGACCTCATTGTTTGTACAAAACAAAATGAATCTAACTATAATGAAATTCTATGGTTGAAGTGAATTAATCGTCGCTGTATTCCAAGGATACAAACTTGAACAGCATTAATAAATCTAACGTCATGCTGGTTTTTGGACTTTGGAAACAGAATCGGCTGAGAAATAGAAGAATCGTAATTTCAATGTTGGGACAATATTGATTACCCAACATTGAAACTGTTTATTTAAAAAACTGTATAACCGCCAGGATCCCCCGAAATTTAAGTAGTTTGAAACCCTATTTTTATCAAATTTTGTTATGATCAATTATTTAATAATAGTTATTTACTATCAAACTTGATGGCTCCTTCGTTCAATAACCAGACACCCGAGTACCCACTGAAGTTATTACGCATGAATATCGGGCTTATATAAACTAAGGAGACGACCTATTAAAGTATTGAGGTAATTTGACTTTTAAATAAATAATAAACAATATCGTGTCTGGTTAGTGAACGAAGGAGGTATCAAGTTTGAGAGTTAATAACTATTATTAAATAATTGATTATTTAAAAAATTGACAAAAATTGGGTTTCAAACTACATAAATTTCGGGAATCCAGACGGTTATACAGTTTTTTAAAGAAAAAGTTAATAAATTCTATCTGCAAAGTTGAAATGAATACCCGGGTACCTGGTCATTGACCAGACGGGTAATGATTTCGTGGGTAATGGGCATTCGAACCTTTAAAGCCTTATATATGCGAAGAATTTCGAAATTTTTATTTTCTTATTCTTTGATTCCACTAGCCTGGACAGTTAGGAATATTTGAAACTTTACAGAATTGATAAATTCAAAAAATTGTTGAAGTTACAGCTTGGTACCCACCACTGGGCCAAGTCTCAGCCTATTGTTCTCAAACGGGTGAGCGTTGAAATTTCTACATGGGTATACTTATGTTAATCGCGTCAGAATTTCACCCGCATCACCCAATGGCAGCGATCAATATCTCACTCTCATTCAAATTTGCCCTTCCGAATTTTATCCCCTTAAGGACTGGTTTTTTAAACACGTTGGACTGTGAAATCTATATCTACTTGTATGTAAAAATCTAATTTTGCGCCCTAACAACTTCACTCACTTGAACCTCAAATTCTTGTTCAAATACTTCCCAACACCTTATTATTAGATTATTTGTTTAAAGTCTGCAATACATCGTACTGAATTTATAGGCTAAACTGCTAATAGAATGAATAGAAATTTTATAGGTTGTAATCGAAAAAAAGACAGAACCTCTATTAAAAATTGTAATTTTTTTATCCTCTTAGGACATAATTTTCCAGAAACTGTCAAAAACACTTAACGTTTAAACAAAGGCCTCAATATCAATTTCCATGGATTTAACTTTGATAATTACGTATTTTCATACAAACGTAAAGTACCTGACCCATGTAAGGCCCAACTTTTTTGTTCTTAAGTACAAAAAAAACTATGAATGTTGAAATAAAACAAAAATGTTAATTTAATTATTTATTCAATAATCAACATATTAATAATAATTTTGGATGATAAAACAATGTTCACTATTAACTATAAGCTTTTTAAAGAAAAACGAGTTCTCGGCCTTATTCAGACCACTGTTTTTTAATAAGGCCGTTCTAACGTCATGCAAAAAAATAAAAAAAATATGTGATCAATTTTAAATTTTCATGACAACATGTATAGTGCTGATAAACCACTACATATAATTAGAATAAAGAGTCATTAAGTAATATTGAAAACACTTTTTGTTTTCGAAAGTTTTTGTACATCGAAATTTAAGAAACGGCTCCGTGCAATGATCGCACGCGCTGTCTTCTATCGACTGCAAATTTGTTTGGGTTCATGACAGCGCGGTGGTTGCTATGAAGTTCCGCGGTAATTGAGGACGTTCAAAGTTAGACACTCGACGATGAGAGCTCAATTCGTTTGACTTTGTAGTTTTAGATATTTAGAACGTGGGCTTTATTAGGCACAGGGCTTTACATAGGTTAGGTACCTTGGATTCTCGTTTTCGCCCTCTTAAGGGAAGACTTTCCTAAAATCCTTTTGGGTGCTGACCTCATAAAAAAACGTACTGGTCAAGTTTCTAGCCATCAGTCAATCGGTATCTCCTCTGATGGAAGGTGAATCAGTATCTCCTTGTATATACACAAATAACGCGGACTTAAGGGTTAAAAATGTTACGAAGATAAGTCGTTAACCCTTTCGCACCGGACGGGACATGTGCTGTCCCAGTCTGGAAAATGTTTGATATTACGGCTGGGACAACATATGTCCCAGTTGCTGAAAAACATCTAGGACAGAAAATCCTAGATAAAGGCCTAAAAAATCCTATGAAGCTTGTGAAATCATTGTTGTTGATGGTGTGCCGTGATGGGGCCGTTTATGCGTCTCCAAGACCTTTAACCTTTCAGGCATAAAGTTATTTTATCTAATAATCGCTTGGAGGAGAAATACCTGATCCCGGCAATAGGGCGGACCGATTTTTCGCCGTATTGAAAGGGTTAAAAGGTTTTGTTATAGCCAATAACATTACGGTTCCACATTGTGGCACAAGCGACAAATAAATTATGTCCCACGCACAAAGAGATTTCTTTTTATCAGTTAGGTGTAGAGCTTCTAAATCCACCGTTGTACATACGCATTGTCATACATATGGCGCCAGAGAAGTGACGCCCCCGATAAAGGTAAAATTTAAATGCCTTATATCGGAGGATATTCAAGTCGTCGATATGTATTATCACAAATTTAAAGTTTTTTTTTATATGACTTGAACATTTGTAACTACTATTGTCGAACAGCGATATTGAACGTTTGAATAAATTTTAGTAATGTTCCATGAAGCCTAATTAAACCGTAATTTTTTATGTGGTATTTAACGTTACGACAATTAATTATCTGAAAAAATATCCACCAAAGTCTATAGCAAGAAAAACAAAATTACGTACTATATCAGGCCAAATGTAGAAAAAAGTAGATACCAAAATTCTAACTCCTGAACCAAAATCGCTGAATGTCCATTAAATTGGGTGATTGGGTGATTGGAAATATCCATCATATTGGGACGCCTCCCAATAAGAGGCATCTAAATTTGACCTTTGAACATCCCTGGCCACTTTATATAATATTATCCGGGTGTAAAATATTTTTTAACATGACAAAAGATAGTCGCGTTAGAATATGTTGACCAACGAACGAGCCGCAACCAAGCGCGAGATGTCTACCCTTTACATTATACAAAGTCCCTCCTACATCTCATCATCTTCCTCGCTTGCTCTTGTCGCTCGGCGTCATACCCTTTGTCCCTCTCGACAATGGAGAACTCGTAGAAGGCTCATTACGTACTTCAAACGCCTCCTAGCGTTAGAGCTCATGGAGAAGCGCAAGCGTTAAATTAAACCCAGTCGGACCCTTGCCATTTTATCATCCGTTGTGTTTTTTTTATAACTTTTTCATCGTGCGCCTATTCCTCGCGTACGACAGCTAAAAATACACGTGGCAACGCGCATCGCTCTCGCTCCGAGTGTTATCGATCCTTGCGTCTTCTGGTGTCGTTATTGCACGTATTATAAACTGTCGTACAATTTATGATTATGATCGTTGCTATTGTCGTCATCCTGGAATTTGTAGCTTGTTACAGTTTTTGAACATTACTTGTCGTAGTTTCAAATTTCAAAATAAACAATATAATATAAAATGTGTATGGAACTTCAGACCTCCAAACAATTAACACCGTGCTTGGTTACTAGACTACGTTTCTACATAATTGGCCAACAGTCACGTGACTAGATTTATTCTAAATAAATTTTAAAATTTACCAAACGTACTATCTTAAATTTAATGTTGTGTAAGGTTAAGAGTGAATGGCACCTGAAACGAAACATGGATGCAGCCTAAAGCCAGTGCAGCCGGCATGAGCTATTACTATCTATCGCCGAACAATATTGAGACTCGTATCCAACAGGTCTCGACGGGCTTCGAGTGTGGACACCGCAGATACAGACACCTATATGGAAAAGTCCGATGAGCGCTGTACCGGAAATTGCGGGACCTAAACAGCACGAATCTCGTCCGAGAAACGCTCCAAATTGTCAACAAATATGGACTAATTGTAGGAACCCACCGTTTTTTTTTTTTTTTTTTTTTAATACACGAAGGAATAAATTGTTCGCGATCTCAATATGTGTGTTTTGAATATCGCTACGTAGCCAAACTTTTCATTTTGCATAATTTCCATCACGGCTGCCGCAGGATCATAAATATATAAAGTCGACTTTTTTTTTCTTTTATTCAAGAAATTTGACAAGAAGCAGCAGTTTGTCCATCAATTTAACATTGCCTGGTCAAATTTCGTCAAATTCTGAAGAGTTGTTTAGGAAATACCTGAATATCTACTAACCCGTTCTACATTACCGACGGCGATAGGGTGCCGTTTCCTCTTAAATTTATAGTATCGGTATAAATATTTGGACGTTTAATATCGTCTGTAGATTAAAGGATTTATTCATTACTGAAAAACTGTTTTTTGTTTTGACTGGAACTAATGTTACGGTCATAAGTCCTAATTAGACGAAACAAATGCATCAACTGCCAGAAGTACGAATATTTGAATTTTCATGTACTTAATTGTTGAATGAGAGCGAATATAGGTATTATCGGTCAGCATTCAGCGTTACGTTCCTGTCTCAATTATTCAGGCATTATCTGAACACAGGAACATGCGTAATCTACTATTTTACGACCAAGTGTCCAAAGTTCTAGAAATCAATTCCTACAGGCACGAGGTTCAAATTAACAAGATACATTAACTTTGATAATTAATTTATCGCGCGGTATGGAGACATACAAAACATACAACGTTTTGCGTCCGGTGAATAGGTTTTGACGGCTACCTGTTCTAGTACTAGTAATCTAAGAGTAGATTAGACCGCTATACACATATATGATAGCTGTCGCAAGGAATGAGATACTGATATCATTATGTAAAAGCTTACTCCGAAGCTTAGCGCTGGCAGTGTCGAACTTGATTGGCCAAGGCTTGGCAAAAATGATCAGGCCAGACTTGAAAATACGACGCGCGGCGAATCTTCAGCAGCCTGGACTGGCCGTCGAGCGTCGGTCAAGCGTCACATTTTGATGCCTAGTCCAATAATTGTTATCGAGCATTGGCCAGTGAAGTTCGAAACTAAGCCAGCAATTAATCGATGGTCAATTTATTCAGGGAATATATTGGCCTACCAATGGCTGTTATATCTGTACCGGAAATGAAAAATTAGAAAATTACAGATGACTGAATGAGTAAAAGATTCCATTAAGTTTTTATTGCTTCAATATCGATCATTTATATCCTTGCGTGTACAATTAATAATCAAAACGTGTTCCTCTCTGATGAAATTTCTTACTAGCATCGGGATCAAATCTATGATCTCCAATTCCAATGTCAACCACGGTACTTGCTTGGCCATTCAAACACTTGCAACGACGATTGGCTATTAAGCAATAGCTAGCCAGTATCGGCCCAGGTCCGACTAGCAAGTGCATCAGCCATATGGTTTACACTGGCAATTTTGTCATGACTGATGGGAATTTGACTCTTTAAACAACAGTTGGATCTGTTCTGCGCTATCGATGTGCTAAGGTTTGCCAATCTGTAGTGTCGGCGCTTGGGTTGCTAGGTCGAGTTTCAGCCGATTGTCTAAAAACGGTTGAGAATGAAAATTCCTGAATGGTATTGAAACCAACTAGTCACAGCAGATTCGAAAGTTCGTATAACTATCGTATAATTATCGAAAGTTGGTATATCACGAAATATCGTGACTCCTTAGCTCATCGATTTAGAAAAGTGTATTCATGAAATATCTGGCTTGGATTTGTTAAAAATATGAATAGGATTTTTCTATTAAAATTCGTTACCAGTGATCCATTAATAATTGACGGATGAGTACGGAGCAAGTATCAGTTTTTCTGCTAATAGTGAAATATTTCTATGAATGTCCGAAAATTGGGGTCCATTTCAGCCGTTACTTAACGGAACCGTTAACTCGGGGTAGTATTACCTCATTACCTACAGTCAAAACAGTTTATAACGACATCGGATATGGCGACCGAATCAATAGGTCGATATTACCGTTTTTCTCTGCAAATATGGCGCTTACAACAACAACTATCGGATATAACGCCGGTTCTGCGTGGCCCCTTCCACATCGTTATAAACAATTCCGGCTGTATTTCTCCAGTTCTTTTAACTACTACCATCTTTGTTAGAATAGATGAATGTTAATCCCCTCTCAGGGGCTTGGCATGTAACATTCGGACAACATGGATAGCTCAAAGTTATTCAGGACCGCGGGAGCAAAAAAGAAATAGCGGAGAGAAAGGACACCGGAAGTCCGTGACACGTGCATGAAAATTACACAAATGGTATAAAGTGACGTGTTAATGGTCGTTATATACTTTGAAAATTGAAGATAGAGAAAAATAGCAATCAGAATTGAACTTCTTACAAAATTGAAGAAAGCAGTAGTGGGGTATATTCACTGACATATAAATGCATTTACCACAGCATCAGCGATAACACCTTTTGCCATTTTATTATCGGCCGCTGCGCTCATTTTTTCTTCCTTTACTGACGAAAATAGCCGTTTCTCATTCCAGTCCGCATCCACAAACACAAAGACTCGAACGCTCGCACGCACACGCACAAAGATGGCAAGTGGGGAGAGACTCATATATGTGCTCTAAAAATACTGATTTTACTATATTCCTCAGATTAATCGATCGCGCGTATTCTCTACGAGTTATAATAGCAGTTATTGCTCACTCAGCTGCACATTCCGCCAGCTTTCTCCACCCACGATTAATATTTAGCTCCATCATCATCCAAATCGAAAAAAAAACGTTGTACATTTTCATGAAAATATATATTTAAATCGCATAATCTTGCAACAATGATTCCATAAAGAAGTTTTCGAGGCGATTTTCGTTTTTCTATCATCCAACCAAATAAATCCGATCAGTAGTCGTTATAACCGATGTTACCTATAAATACGTTCGAAACTGCTTATAACGACATTGAATTTAATCATAAGCGATATATTTACAGCGAGAACTGATTATAACGACCTCCAGACTTCGTCGTCATATCCGATACTCCGATTTATAAGTAATGACGTTGTAACCGATATCTACGTTTATCGCATAATCGATTATTCGTGTATCCATCAATGTGATTATAAGTAGTTTCCATTGGAATACAAATTTACGTCAACCGTTATAAAAACAACGCATCAATGTGCATCATAAAATGGCGTTGTTCATCTCTCGTTCGTTCCTCAAAACTATTTATGGACGGTAATCTGAATGGACTTCGAGTTTTTTTGTTCCATGACTGAAGATCAATCTCGAAATAGGTAGGTGTCACAGTGCAGCCTTGTGAACCCGTGACGTCGTTAATTGTTATTCTATTTAACGGTCAGTAAGGGCTGAACTTTTCAGGCGAAAAAAGTTAATTATACTATCATACATCCTTGCTATAACTAATGTTATATAACGAGTTAACACGTGATTGCTATTGTTATTTTATTTCGAAAGTTTCCGCGTCTCTCCTGCCTCACTTCTCTATTGCTCGGATATTTTCTTCCTTTGTACTTTGTGCTTATAAAGGCGTTACACTTTTTTCGCAAGCCAGGAATATGAACGCCAAAGCACTGAATTATTCCTTACTATCGCTCCGTCATCTCATATCTCTGAACAGAATTGACAATAATTTGTTCGTTTTGCATGTATAGGTTGAAAACTGTGTCCGCGTGCTGAAGAAGCAAACTACCCAATAGTTATCATCAACACAGCGATCGTAGTAACAAAAAACTGGGCAAGTACGAGTCGGACTCGCCCACGAAGGGTTCCGTGCCGTCCGTAGCAAAAACGGTAAAAAATCATGTTTTTTTATATGGGAGCCCCCCTTCAATATTTATTTAATTTTAATTTTATTATTTATTATTAAAGTAAAAATACAACTGAGTATTTTGTGAATATTTCAGGCGCCTACCTGTTGCCATTATTGATATCGAGCTAAAAAGGGCAACAAAAACGCGTTTGTTATATGAGAAACCCCCTTAAATATTCATTTCTTTTTGTTTTTAGTATTTGTTATTATAGCGGCAACAGAAATACATAATCTGTGAAAATTTCAGCTGTCTAGCTACAGCGGTTCGTGAGATACAGCCTGGAGACAGGCGGACTGACAGACGGACAGACAGACAGACAGCGAAGCCTTAGTAATAGGGTCCCGTTTTTCCCTTTGGGTACGGAACCCTAAAAATGAAATATGTAATTATCAATATTACGACACTATTATTGATTGAAACTACAACGACGTGAACGATGCAACCAGGAACTCAATTGGACAAAAAAAAATCGGTGTAGAATAACCAATATTTCTCTCAGTAATTTGCATGAATAATAAACGATATTCTAATTAAAATTAAACATTTAATTACTTTCAGGGGAAAATAACGAATCACGAATGGTTAAGCGAGACGGCGACGAATGGGAACAAATTTATTTCCGTTATTGTATCGACTATAATGGAAATAGAAACTCTCTTTTACCTGCTCGAGAAATAATTAACAGAATGGTAAACATTTTTTTCTGAATTTCCGATTTACTTTTTGTGTAGTTTTTAACGATCGGGAATACTGATTATATATATTCTGTATTTTTACTGGCACTTACTATTGGGTGAAATTGACTGATTACTTATATTCTAGTGAATCTATCGTATCAATAATCCCTGTTACTTTGTTACATTCTAAGAACTTATATCACTAAAACTTTACCAACCCAAACGAGTCGATGCAGTCCATTCGGAACGAGTTCACTCAAGCTCCGTTACTCATTTAAATTTAGCATCATTCAGGAGGATCTTGGTGGCGTGGGGTCACTAGTTTTCGTATTAGTCACTAGGTAGTTTTGCTGGTGCAGTACGAAATTCCTGAAGCTTTTCTAACAGATATTTCTCACAGTGATCTAGTTTTAACGAGAATAATGATAAGTTCGTTAGAAAAATATCGAAAGAAAAAACTCTTTTTACAGATAGAGTTTTCTTTCGAGGCCCCGAACTCGTACGAAATTATTTTTGTCGAGGGATACTTTTTATCGAGTTTTCTATATGCATGTATAATTATGCGGTGTGCGAAGAGGACTGATACAACTATTGGTCGAGATTAATTTAAATTGATAGTTCACTCAAGAGGGGGCTGCACCCGCGAGAAAACTTCGACGCAGTCTAGGCTCGCGTCGGTAAAACAAAATTAGCGCGAGCTATGGCTATCTACCGCGAGGCAACATTGTCGCTAGCATCCGGAAAGCCCCGATGGGCTTTGTGTATAATTATCTATACGTACATACGTACGCACCGAAAATTTGGAGAAGTGGTGGTGGTATTCGCCGCAACTAAATTCCACGAACAATATTTTCTCGAAATCGTAAACAAATACCTACAAATTATGGTTTCCCACGGATCTCCGAAAATATGTGACAGAATCAAATGGCTGAGGTCTCAAAATGTGTGTTTTCAATATGTCTACGCGGCTCTTCTGCCCTCCAAGTGGTCATATCAACAAAACTTCTTATTTTACAGCATTTCCATCACAACGCTCGCGTGGACATCTGTAATTTTTTTTTTTGGGTTTGAAAAATTTTGGGAGAAGGCAGCCGTTCGTCTATCAATTTGACATTGTCTGGTCAAATTGCATGAAATTCTGAAGAGACGTTTAGGAAATTCATGCGAAACTATCACTCTGATCGGCGGACAAAGGGAGGAGAGTATGCGACTCCTTTTAACCCTTTATGGAGTCATGTACTTCTGCAACATATCATTCAAATAGAAGTAAAAATATACCAAATGGCGACGGACCGACTTTACTCGATGTTGTACATCGGCAACAAAGCATTCTAACGATTTATTAACAAACAAGCTCACTAGATGGCGATACTTGTATTTGTGTTTGATTTCAGTGACGAACGAGTACAAGCCTGTTTCGCGTTCTTCGAGTTCGTTTGCGAAATAATATTTTTTGGTGAAATAGTGACATTTGGCTGTTGAAATCGATATAAGTAAGAGGTAAGAGGATGTTTTTCAATAATCAATAATATTTTTACTAGAAAATCATTTTTTTATTATTTCTTAGACAGATTTTGTTTTGTTGCAATTATGCAACAAAATATGCAGTTTTTTGGAATAATAAATACTTAATTTTCAATAACTTTTTTAAAATTATTATTTTCGTTAATAATAACCTATTTACCATATAGTATCAATAAAACCAACAAATTTAACGACTTTGCACCGTAAAGGGTTAAGGAAGTGTAGAATTTTTAGAAAATCGATTTTTTTTTCATTTTCCAACGTCTTCTAGTATCAAGAATGACCTCACAAAAATTAGTGACGGAATTCGCTGTAGAAAAAAGGTTATAGCGGCTGTGTAGGGCCGACAGCTGCGGAGCCCTGAGCCGTTACTATTAATTCCCGCTTCGAACATTCCGATTTCTTTTGTTTACGTATACCTGCCACGGTTTTAGTATACAAGGTCGGTTATATTTTGGCCCTGTACGAGTCTTCGGTATGATTTCGACAGTACCGAAACAATAGAGTTTGAAAATGGATCCCTGCAGAAAATTTGCAGAAAAGGCACAAAATTGACGAAAACGACGAAAAAAAAAAAAATAGACGTACATCACCCGATTTTCGAGGTAACCAGCATACAGCTGAATACTGTCCATTGTTTACAAGTTCAGCGGAAAAAAATTATCAAATACTAGTGACTTTGACGTGAAACGCGAAGATGGATTCAATTAGGGCTGACAAAGCAAGTCAGATGGCAATGAAAAAAGGTCGTATGGCTCATCAAAAAGACAAGGAAATCAATGAACTAGCTAAACAGGACTCTGGAGTGCTCTTATACGGCCCAGGAATAGCTGATCAAGCTTTTATAAGTATCAAAACTCGATTATTTTGAAAATATTAACACTTCAACCGAAAACAAAACTTTAAAAGCGTTTTCCTCGAAACCACGTTTTTTCAACTGGTAGATGGATAATCTCCGAATCCGCTCGATCGATTTTGATAATACTTCGTACGATCCTTTATTAAGGTGCTTTGTGTGGTAATTAACCACATTAAAAAAATCACAATATCAAAATCTACAGGGCATAAACGATGCAAAAAAAAAACCATTTTCGATCAATATTTTTGCAAAGTAGCCATTTTTTAAAATGATCGATTTTTGTCAAACGGTGGTGTTAACAAAAATAAAAAAAAACGTCATTTTATAGAGGAAGGTTTCCCTCATCGTAATTTACCACCGTTTGACAAAAATCGATAATTTAAAAAATGGCGGCATTGCACAAAAATATTGATCGAAACATTTTTTTTGCATCGTTTGTGCCCTGTAAATTTTGATATTGGGATTTTTTTTTTAATGTGGTTAATTACCATACAAAACACGTTAATAAAAGATCGTACAAAGCAAAGGATCGACTCGCAAATCCGGAGATTAACTGCTTTTACGAATTGTTTATAAAATGCTAAACAAAACGAAAAAAAACTTTCCTATTTTATATGATTAACATAATGTCCTCGTTAAAAATGTATTGTTTTATCTAGCATAGAAGACAAGAAATTTTTTTTTGAAAAGTAGCACTTTTGTCTCTCTCTAGACTAGACTTCTACTTTAAGCAAATAGCTTAACATAAGAGTACTGAAAGCAGAACTGACATACAAGTGACACGGTAATATTCGAATTCGTTATTGCGAGATAAAAAGGTACTTACGTGAATATCCATTGACTTCGGCAACAGATAGTACAAAGACACAAGCAAAAATAAATTGTAACAATTTCTCCATTTTCTGAAACAAAAGAGATCAATGATTAATTTAATAACTAGCATGTAATGGATGTATGTAGTATGAATGTAATTAATGTCTGATCTCGTTTATATCTGAATATAAATTAACGAGCGCTGTGTAATCCGACACAAATATCATGTTGGAGCTAATAAAGATTATACGTTGTACTTTAAGAATCGATCGCATATGTAAACCAATATACTCGCTTAATACTCGCTCGCTTAAAGAGGGTTATGCCGTGTCATTGAAATTGTGCCAATTTCATTGTGAAATTCATGAATGAACATTTTTCTTTTTCATCTTTGTTTTTTCTAAAATACTCGTATTCCACGAGACTCTAATTGTAACTTGAATTATAACCTAATTGTTCATCGAAATGACGAAATGGGAATTTCAATTAATATAATTGGGAACATTACACTCCGTTGAAATAAAACGCAATTATGAAAAACCCAAACGGACTTTATTTATAAATCAAGGTATATAAAGTATATAGTATATAGTTGGTAAATCAAAGTATATATTTTTGGTAAAAAAACAATTAGTTGGTAAAAAACAATATTTTTGTATAAATCAAAAATATTGTTTTTTACCAACCAAAATAAAAAAAAACCGAAATAAAAGCAAAATAAAAAAAAATATTTAGTGTTTTTAACTGTATATAAAATGTTGAATTTTACTACAAACTGTACAGATATAATCTGTAAAATAAATATAACGACCTTTCGTAAAAATTTCCTTACTCTTTAGTTTACTCTTCAGATTTCAGCGGATAAAATAAAAATGGCTCCAATACTTTTTCACTGGCGGATTGGAAAAGTGTGCTTGGCTGTCGGTGCCTTTCGGTCGTTTATAAGCGACTCAGCGGTGCTTTGAGTAGACTTCGATAGAAGACCCCCCACCTCCCATGTATTAATTCCCACTACTTCGCGACACTCGGTAAGGGCATCCGGTCGTACAAACAAATCGAGCGAATTGTACGTTAAAACTAACAGGGCTGAGTACTTGGATAACTCAACAAATTTACGTACAATTAAAATAATATGCAACGAAACATAAATAAAAAAAACCTTTTTCAATCTGTCTATTTTAACATTGAAGGATAAAACAATTTGTAGCAAATTTCTCTCACGGTAATAGTTTATGGTTTTTAAAGCTGTAAGGTAAACCATGCCAAATGCGGGTTTTTCCGATTTTAACAAGATAACTAACAATGCGAACATTTTTATAATGTAGAATGTACTATCTACAGCTTTCCCATACAATAAATCCGTAAACAATTATTCATTTGCATCATTAAAAATCTTGTAAGTTTTCTGTGTAGATAAATTAATAAATAACACCTAAACAACACAAAAAGATTCACAATTTCTTCGATTTTTCCATTCCATTATCTCTTTGCATATCCTTTTCGGGTTTTTAAGAAAATGTGATGCAAGCCTACTGCCCGACTCTTAAGCGCATGACGAACACGTCTCCGTCCACTTCGAAATTTTGAAACCACTATTCTCTCAAACGGCTGAACCAATCGGTACGAAATTTTTTGTATGCATTCAGGACGATGGCATCGAGGGCCTCCCGGTCGCCATTTTGCACGAAAACGTTTCATTCTTGAGAAATCGCGGTTTTAAACGTTTCGACTATCTCTCTCGCACTCGTGTGTCACGTGGTAATCTTCGTCATGCCCTTAATGCTAAACATCTTAAGAAAAAAATAAAAGCATAAGTCAATATACTAACTATAGTACCTGTAACGTATTCTATTTAAAATGATCACAAGTGATCGATGATGGACTCTATTCCTTCACAGGATCATTCCAGAAATCATTTGAATCGAATTGAGCCCGACAACTAGCATAGAAAATTGATCAGCTAATGATTTATCATTTTAGGATGTTTAGAAATTACCAGCTCTGCGTTGCCAAAAACAATTATTTTTCAAAAATACGCCATTCTGAATATTCAGTTAATAATATTCTGAAAGCTGATGAATGAACGATTACTTCAAAAATCGTATTAACGAATTTCGTCAACGATCTCAGAAATAAAAGATTTTTAATGACAGATCGTTTATTTCCAAAATTATGCAAATTTCGAGCATCCATTTTTTTAATGCCATCATTAATTTGTCAACCGCCGGAACAGTATGAATTGAATATTCGAAGCGAAGTATTTTTAAAATTTTTCGATTTTTGTGACAAACAGAAAAATTTCTAAAAATCTTAACACCGTTGTTACTCAGTAACTACGCAATTTTTAGTTGAAACTAATTAGGCTTAATTTAATTTAATTACCTATCGGGTAACTCCGTTCAAGAGGTATCTGAGAGAGGACGAATTTTCCGATAATCCTGTATAGCTGCAAGGATAGAGCAATGCGCGTGAACATACCGATTCCGACAGATGATCGGAGACCTGCTGTAGATATGTAAAGTCTTACGAAAAATCATGAAAATTTTGTTCTTGAGTCCTATTAAGATAAAATAAAAATTAACAAATTGTCTTTTCAGTGTATTTGCATAGTAGCCATAATTGTGTTAGATTGCAGACCTTCAATGATTGGCTGTTCAATAATATTCAAGAATCCAGTTAATTTCATAATCTTACCATAAATATACCGAAAAAGAATAAAGTTTTATATTCATTCGTAGCCTCGCTACGAAAACTTGTTTCACGTTTAGATTATAGCTTGCCAGATAAAAGGCCCTTAGGCTTATCAAAGAAAAATTGAGAATTTAAAAAAGGATATTTTCGCTGCATTCCATCAATGCAAATTTCAACTTCGTTAACCCCCCCCCCCCCCCCCCGCCCCGCCATCTCACTCCGCGCTCTACAAGAAAATCCGCAAACTAATTGAACTTCGTGTTATTTAATAATTAAATAATAACTTCAATCGATAATGATAATATATAGTTGAATATCTGATTTTGCAAGATTTATTCGAATGACAGCTATGGTAATAAATTTGTTTTCTACAACGATAATAATGGTAATATCGAGTAGTTATAATTCTTCGAGGGATGCCCCAATTGTAAAATCGCGTGACGTAATTACAGACGCCGTTATCCAATAGATCACGCAGTAGGATGTTTTGATCGACGAAAATGTCGACTTAAAATGATATATGGCCTACTTCCGGATTGTCGTCAGTAAATACGGAAAGTTTTCGTTGGCTCGTGAAATGAAAAATATTGATATCCGCGTAAGAAACATAAATGTTCCACATCCGCATGATACTTAATATTTCTACCACGTTTGAGCGTCATATTGACTGTTGACAGGGAAATTTATCAAGAAATAAATCATGCTTCAGACTTTCTATATAACAAATGTTATTGACAATAATTACGGGAAATAAGTCGTATCTTTTGAAAAATATCTTTTTTCAGAATCATAATTAAGGTATTTTTAATTTTCCCAGCAAACCTCATTTCATATTATATTTACAAACGTATTTACGTAAACGTATTGCATCTCGAGTATAAGTCAAACACGTTTCCTTCAAGCGACAGTTGCGCAAAGAATTGAAAAAAAAACAACAACAATGACGAAAAAAAGTATTTGTGCATATAACACGAAATTATTGTTAATTTGTCGTTATTTTATTGTTCATGTTTATCCAAGTTATTTCTCAACAGATCAATCGTATATTTATAGGATAAGCTATTTAATAGAAAAAGTAGCTAACGAAAGCATTTTTTTAAAATTTATTTTTTTTGAAGATCATTCGAACACGACAATGTGAAAAAATATATTTTTTACCAACTGTACATTCACCGGACATAAGAATAACTTGTTTCGTGCATTGGAAAAATTATTTGAGGTTAAAATCGAGTTATCGAAATTAGAGAATTTGTAGATATGACATTGTTTTATTTAACCTTGCAAATAATATTACAAGCGATTGTTATTACCACTTAACGTGCTTAACAGTACCATAATAATTTCATAATTCATTTTGTCAGTCGCTGTAAACCGAAACGTTAAAAAAAAACTGCCTTTCCGTTGAAAATTTACGAGCAATCGTTTCCAGAAAAATTCTATTCGGTTGAAACGATCGATAAATTCTGAAGCGTTGACACAGTGAAACGATAACCTCTTACGGATACAATTTCGTTGAATAAAAATATATTGCGTACGTCATACAAGCAATGACACCCATATATATCGTTTTCCTCGTGACCCTTATATCCCATTTACGTAGATCTCTGTAAATATTTGACAACGTACCACGTTTCAATACCATTCGGAAAAAGATCTATATAAGAGAGAAAAATAGAGTTTTTGGCGCCATTCAACTTCATTTCCAGATAACTTCAGAAATTGAAAGTAGCACAAATCTGTTTATACAATTTATAAATCCAAAGGATCCGTATAGATAAAAATGGTTGTTGGCATAAATCGAAAAAAAAAAACATCATGCGATTCAACGATGCGTCATCAAGTACGTCATTGACGAAGGAACCCGTATAAGTCTACGTACACACGCGCACACACTTTTTTTCCGATTGCCAAGTCCGGGAAAACGACACTCCAAATTAAACACGATATCACCACGAATCCTCGCATCCGCGTTCAAAACAGTTGAACCTTCCATGTATTTCGAAAGTTATCAAAACCCAAAAGTAACAAGCCGTAAGAATTTCAATTCTCTAATTAAATCCCGAGCCCCATTAAATTCCCATAAGCAGTGAAAAAGAACGTGTCATCAGCAAATATCATTGTTCGATCGCATAACAAAAATATTTCAGTCGGACTGGATAATTAGGAGCTCACTAACCTCAGTACCTACACATACCTATATCGGCCCAGTTCTATAATTGATTTTACGACAGATCCGCTAAATCTTCGTGTGGAATCAACGAGAAAGATCGAGAAAAATGCACGTTATGAACAACTTGGAAAAGTGCGTACATACCAGACCGTATGCTTGAGTCGCGGAAAAGGAACGATCCATTCCACGGCAAAGTTACTGCGACACTGATGCCAGCGAGTGGGAGGAGTGTGGTAGTAAAATTCAGTATGGCTACCAGAGAGCGTGAGCAACCACTCACACAACATAAAAATCCGTTTTATATATATATATATATATATACATATAACAAGGATTTTATATACATATACATATATATGTGTATATAAATATATACATATATATCTATACCCAAAGCCGAGAGTTCGCCAAGAAGAGAGAATAGCTGCGCGTATAAATGAGTTTGTGTGTGTGTGTGTGTGTGTGTGTGTGTCCATGAGCGAATCGGGGTGAGAGAGACGAAGAGGGAGTGGAAGGTCGCTCGGTGACCGTGAACAAGACGGAAGAGGATGGTTGCAGCCGACGGGGGCATGGTTACCCTTTGGAGTAGTGGTAACGAAACATCAAGGATGGATACACGGTACACATCGCCGTGGAACGATAAAGAAGAGCGGAGGGCGGAGAGGGAGGGGGGGGGCGCCGGCGTGAACAAAGACGGAGAGGGAAAAAAGAGAGAGAAAACGAAACGCTGTAGAAGTGGAAGATGTAGTTGCGTACGGATGAAAAGAACGAAAAGTGATCGAAAAGAGAGGGGGAGGTTGGATCAACCGAAGGAAACGAGAAATTTTGTATCAGATGACAAAGAACTTCGGGATCAACTTTTCGTGGCATAATCTTGGAAAGTTGGCAACTTCTGTTAACAATTCTTTGACTAATAAAAAATGAGTGTTGCTCATCGGTAGGCATGTTTTGCTGTGATGAGTTTAATTTGCTTTTAATTCGATTCATCCAGACATGGAGAAAAAATAAATGATCATCTTGGAATTACCGGTTATCAATACATTCGAAGTCACTTGTAACGACAACGCTCGTAGCGACGTATCGGATATAAGATATAAAAATTGTTACTCTTTGCTTTTGGGGTCGCTTCAACTGAATCTGAAGGCCGATTAATCCCATCACGATAATCGCTATAACTATTTGAGGTTATGGCAAAAACTTGACGTAATGGATTTCGATGAATTATTTTAATAGATCATTTAAATTCAATGGATTATTTCAATAAATTATTTTAATTCAATGAATCCAATGGATTTCAAACTGGAATTTGACGAGACCTAAAGCATATCTGGTCTGGTAAAAGGTCTAACCTCAGATGAGAATTTTGTTGTGTGCCATCGGTTATAACGTTGGTTCCGCTTGGTCCCTTCATTGTTAGACGTTGTTACAAGCCATTTCAACCCTTCATCGAGAATTCGTATTTTAAACTTATTGGCTAGTAAAAATGAGGAGTGCGAATCGGTGAATCAAAAAAATGATTAATTTATTGAAATAAAAATGATTTTCAACTTTCAAGCATGATTCGAAAGTATTTGCCTGGCTCAGAAAGAATTTTCGCTAACCTCCGATCTACGAACGGATGGTTCATAATTCTTTGATGAGAATTCTACGCCAGTGTAGGTTACGTATCTACCGGAAAACGTATATAACATAATAACACAACGGTGTATACCGCTCGGAAACTAACTTTTGCGGTTGGTATTATTGCATAACACCCCAACAACTTTTCATCCCTTCGCTTTCTCACTCTTGCTTTCGTGCTCGCACCCTCTTCATACTCTCCTCGATTATGCCATTTCTACGGATAGGAAAGAGAGAGAGAGAGAGAGAAAGAGCAGGGCAAGAGGAGGCAAGAGCCCGGCCAGAAAGCAGCGAGAAGGAAACTCGCGCTGAGAACGTTAGATAACTATCGTTATAAGATATTTGAAACCAGAAGGGTGATTTTCTGAGCGTGAGTGCTCTCCCCAGCATTCATGCTTGTACATATAATGTATTTTCTTTCCAAATAGATATATGTTACATCAGATTGTCGAGCTTTCTCGTATACGCTTTTCCGCCAAACCAACAGATGCGGAATAATACCGATTATTTATTTGTCGCGTCATATTTTCGAAAACAGAGAAAACCGATTATAACGACGACTAGATTTCGTTGTCACATCCGATACGTCGTCTTAAGTACTATTACACTAGGCAGTTTCAACTGTATATCGGTTACCATGGTAACATGACGTAATATCATCGACAAAATATCACAGGACGAAACATCATTGTTTGGGTTTGTTTGGGTTTGATTGTGTGTTTGTTTAAGTGTATTTGTACGTTCGTTTGGGTTTGTTCGCATACGGTTATAACGACGACTAGATTTCGTCGTCGTGTCCGTTACGTCGTCTCAAGTCGTATTATCGTAGGCAGTTTCAACTGTAGGTATATGGATTACAACGGTAGCATGACATAATATCACACGAGTAAACTTCAATGTTTGGATTTTTTTCGGTTTTTTTTGTGTTTGTATGTTTGGGTGTATTTGTATGCTCGTTTGGGTTCGTTTGTTTTTCGACGTTCTTGGAATATTTTATCGTCGTTATGTTTTGTCGATTGATATTTTGTCCTGTTATATTTTGTCGTGCGATCAAGTTACATGGAACCGTTGCAACAACTATCGGCCGTAACGTTCATTCTGTGGCAACTTCGATGTCCATAAGCGGTTTAGTATAAAACGGTTCGTTCCATAAAACGATTTTTCGTTTGGTACCGATTTTATCCGCGCTTATCAGTGATACAATTTGACTGCCGTTTGTATTGCGTTATGTTGAGTTTATGTCGTTGTCAATGAGAAAAATTAACTGACGGGTCATCTAAAATCCTTCATTGTGTCGCGTTACCGACTGGTGTCAGGTTTGGTCCAATTGAAAAAACTTAGCCGCTTTTGATTATCCTTAAGATGGTTAGTTTTTAATTATTAATACCGGAGAACTGTTGAGGATGGTCGATAATACTGCGACATTAGGGTAAATACTTTAATCAAAGTTTGTACCGGAAAATCAAAATATGGAGGCATTTACGATACAGAGGTTTACCACAGCTTCCCTGTGCCCTTGGTAACTACGATGTAGTGTAAATTAAGACTACTATGACCGCAATGGAAGTTATGTTTTCCTTAGGACAATGCGGGTCAGGAGTGATAGCAGAGGGCATGATTCAGACGACTAAAACGTACAAACTCGCAAGGTTATACGTTGCGTGTTGGGAATGAAAGGTATAAGATAGAAGGCAAAAGTATACATTCTTAAGGATGTTCTTGCGCCATAATCATAATTTTGCATGGGGAATTCCATGCCCATTCGACCTGGGTTTGACGCGTCACCTATCCGATTTAACCAGCGATTTTTTATGTTATTGTACTAGCTCTGAAAGGCACTCAAAAATTTTTTCAGATTTTTTCGGAACGATTTGACTTCACAATATTTAATGTAAACGAAAAATTAATGCCCTAATTTAAAAATCGGAAAAAATCACAAAAATCCTGTGTCACATATTAAAAATTGTGAGCGTTGAAAAAAAAGTGGGCGCGCGTTTCCGCAAAAAAAGAAAATTTTTTAAATCAGAATTTATAAACTAAAAAACAAAGAAATTCTAAAAAAAAATCTGAAAAAATTCTGGTCAATTTTACACGATGTCATGTGATTTTTTCCTCTTCAAATTTTTTTCATTTTTGCTCTTTGCTCTTTTATTCTTCTTCAATTTTTATTTTTTGCAAACGCATTGTAATTAAAAATGTATATCCTGAAAGTATAAATTGTGAATTTATATCTGACATGGTGGTTGTAATACTTGAATTTCGGACAAAAAAAAAAGATTCTGATCGAACGATCTGTTCATAAGCCAATAGATTTTTCGCTCTAGTAACTTCGTCCGCTTGGATTTCGAATGGCTTGTTAAAATAATTCCTAATTCTTCAAGAAATCATTTTTTCAAAGACTTTTTAAATAGGTCGTTCTGAGTGTACGGGTAATTTGTTCAGTAATCATTTTAATACTTTTATCTCAAAGAACGACGGAAGTTCCCCACAAAACCTGGCGATGTTATCCTCTTAAAGATCGATTTTACAAAAACGCTGAAATATCTCATTCCTATTTCCTAACCGACAGAATAAATTCCCATTTTCATGAATTTAACCGTCCATTGAAAATTACGTTTTTCGTACAAACATTCAATAGGACCGTTATTTTACCCCCCTAAAGAAATAATTACATGAAATCGTTTCTTAGTCCGTGCTAACGTCACAAAACGAACCTACTAGAATATGTCAGGGTTAGGGAACGAAAGAAAAATGAAGGGCAGAATAAGAAGCAAAGTTTGACACAGGCCAAAACTGAAGAAACAACCCAAACTGATGAAACCCAAACAGATGAAAAAAAAACCAAATAAATGAAGAAACCCAAATAAATGAAACGACCACCCAAACTGATGAAACCTAAACAAACCCAAACAAGAGAGAAAACCAAAAGAAGAGAGATTGCCAATAGTATTTTTATTACCAATGTAACCGCATTGTTTTATTTTGAGAGTGATGATTATTAAGATCGAATAACAAATATAGTTCAAGATTCATTTGCTTTTAATTTTCAAATCGTTGTTGTTGTTCATCATGGCTTCTGGACAATAGGTCCTCGAAGTTAGTACGAGCAACTTCTGTATTACCTTACCTTGCGCTATTCCAATCTATATATATGAGGTTGAAATTCGCAACATTGGCGCGCAAAAAATGATTCTTTTTCAATTCCTCTATTTATTTTTTCACCCAAATCGTAAGTATAATAATTATACCGCTATTCCAATCTATATATATGAGGTTGAAATTCGCAACATTGGGGCGCAAAAAATGATTCTTTTTCAATTCCTCTATTTATTTTTCCACCCAAATCGTAAGTATAATAATTATACCTCAATAAGTATTCGAATATCTATCGTGAAAACCTAGAATTCAAGCCCGATGAAAAATATTTGGCAACATAATAGACCTACGGAAATAAAAAAGAAAATACTTTTATTTCTTCGCAACGATGCGAACTTCAAGTCCATTCATATATCGTGTAATTAACTTCGTCAGTTTTGGCTCCGTTTGACGAGTCGATCAGTCATAATACGTTCGTTTCTATATACAGATTAAAGATACAAATAAAAAAAATACCAAACGGATATTTAAAAAATTACTTTTATTTACCAAAACTAAATAATTGAAAGAATTAGAAAGCAAAGGAGTAGCACGAAAAAATCCGTTTACAAGAAACAAATAAAACGGAGTGACAAACGAAGAGAGTGACGATTGCGTTTGATTTTATGAGACAACACCGATAATGTAATTCGGGGTTGTGTTGTAAGGGATGACAGTACACGCAGGTGGCGCCTCTATCCCCTCAGCATGCTTGAGAGGAAAATAAAGGTTGAGGTTGGTGGGGGTTGGGGATTGGAGGATTGGTTAGACGAGACGGAGAGTGAGGCGCGCGCGCGGTCCCGCGTTCCGAGTGCGGCTATGAGGGTCGTAAAGGGGTGGTTTTACGGAGGGTGGGTAGAGGAGAGCGGGCGTTGCGACGACGACCGGGCGTCGACCGGCAGTCGAATTCACTGCTTTGCTCGGGCAGCTTCCCCGACGCGCTTCGTATCACCCAAACGAATATTTATAATATTGATAGTACATACGAAACTCGTATGACTTTTAACGTTTTTCCATTTATCGCTCTCTCTCCCTTCCTCCGTGTACACAAAAACTGGACCACCGGTATTTTATTCCGTAACTCCAACCGACGACCACTGATCTACTCCTCCAGAGGATTTATTCTCTTCACCAGTCGATTAAACTTACGGCCAAGATTTTTAACCGTAATTTTTTTTATCACTTCACTCTCACAACGCAGTGCTGATTTTCTTTCATCTTTGAATTAGATTGAACCGCTTATCGTTTCCTTTTGTTTCCTCTCCGATGTTCGATCTCGTTCCCACTTCGAAGTCCGTATTCCTCGAACGTTTTCTTATGACCCTCCTTGCGAGTTCACGGATGCACGAGAGAACCGAACAACTTTCAACAATTGCGGAATCCAATATTAGACTTCTCGGTTCGGCTAAGTTTGAGGGAACAACAATTTATGTATTTAAGGACAGCGTGTGTTGATCCGAATTTCTCGGGTAGCAATGACGCCGCGGTAGGACTTTGCGGTACGAGTATATCTTGCCTTCGAGATCTACGAACAATTGGTGTGATCCTACGATGCCAGGCGCTCGAGCGCCCCCTTGCCGATCTCGTGTGTACTAAAGCACTCTCCAACCTGGATTATTAGGATTCCCGTGTGTACTTTTTTTACCAGTGAAGTTAAACTTTTTTTTCGTTTTGGGAATCAACTTCTTTTGCGCACTTACTCCGGAACCCTCCACTGGACCTGGAAAGGACGATTATTCCGGTAAGAGTCATTGAAAATATGAGTCTCTATTGTGGCGGATCCTCCCAACGGATATTCCGCAATCTTTACTAATATTCATTATCGTAAACTATAGTGCTGAACGGTTATGAGGTAACGGTACCAATTCTCGGACGGTTAAGAGTTGTTGAAGTTCAAAAATTTATTATGCATTTCACGATAGCTTTTACAGACGGTTGACGGAACTGCCATCAAGCTAGTAAATTCTAGTTTTCAGAACGCATATGTTAAACGCCGGGCAGTTGAATAATTTAAATTGTATATATTAAAATAATGAATAATAGCAAATTGTACCAGTTTTGGGACAGCGATTATTGTTTCGCTCTGTGTTCGAACACTCTCGTGTCCTAATGTCTGGACGTGTTGTTATTGTTATTTATTTATTATTATTATTATTATTATTATTATCATTATTATCATTATTATTCAGTAATTTCGTTACTTTTCATGTATATTGCCGATATATCGAAACCTTCCAACTAATGTCCGAACAGTGGAACTCGTCCGAGCATTGGTATCGTTACCTCAAAGTAAGAATTAAGAATACGGAATTTGAGCTTTCCTCTTGTCATTTCGTACGCGTGTTGCGCTGAAAAACTGATCGCGTTTTTCTTCGTTTAAGTTTTTTTAACGGAAGCGCGTCATTTTGACTTCAAATTTATTAGAAAAAGTAAATTTGTAAACTGAGGTTAGGAGGATGATTACACGCCCATAATATCAGTTTATTAGTCGGATACATATGTATGTGGAATCCACGAATCTCATTTAACTAATTTATGGAGGTATCGGTTCAATTCGGCTTTGTCAAACTCCGGACACAGCAGGAATTTCATTTAAAAGTATTTTGTGCGAGCAGCTTTTTACCATATGGCACAACTTTTTAGAAGCACATGAGCTCGGTTCCGATGTGTATATTGGGCTAACAATATATACGGGTACAATAGAATCAAGCAAAGAGGAAAATTAATAACGAGGAAATATATTAGTTGAATGGAGAGTTTGATCGTGTGTCTAGTGCAAAGTTAAGTACCTGATACCTTCAATCAGAGTCCGGGAACAACATTTTTAAAGTCTTTTTAAATCTAGATTAAAACCTACATTGTAAAGCTTGGAACCGACGATCAATCACAACAGGAATAATAATAAAAATACACTGATAACGAGAGGATATAGTCGCACAGAATCAATGGTTTTCCTATACATATACCTACACTCGAGTGCGAGCACATAAATTTATACGTACCTGTAACTATTACCGTTTTATGAAACTGTAAAAATGCCCATGTTATATTGCTGTATATGTTGAATAGTAATCTACTGATTTTTTCAGTCATGTCCCACAAAGCCGAGGCAAATCCTCATTTTTGACGTTTTATTTGACACTGGCAGTTACTTCCGGCGACCACAAAAAATATACCTACAAACGTCCCTAGTAAGAGAAAAAAACTGAAATTATTTTATTATATTATAAAACTCATAACTATTTTATTTACAAATTATATAAAACTCAAAACTATTTCATTTACAAGTTATATAAAACTCAAAACTATTTCATTTACAAGTTATATAAAACTCAAAACTATTTGATTATAATTTTTGTTGGAAATCATCCAACAAAAAGTATAATAAAATCGACTTTCTCAACTAATAAAAAATTGTACCGTTTCATAAAACTGTAAAATTGTCGTTGTCATATTGCTGAATATGTTGGATAGAGATTTACTAATTTTTTCAGTCATGTCCCACGAGGCCTAGGTCAGTCGTAATTTTTGACGTCTTTTTTTACACGTTGGCGATCACTTTCCACAATCATAAAAAAATAACCACAAACGTCCACATAACAAGAAAAAAAATCAAAACTGATTCCCACCAAAATTCCAAAAAATCGACCTTCTAAAATATAAAAAATCTCTAAATCTGACTAATTCCGTTACAGGGGAAGGGGGGCAAGAAATAGGTTTTTCCTAGTTGCCCTATGCCCGTGGCAGAAATACCATTGCGAATACGATACAAAGGGGGAAAGTCAGTTTCGGCTGCAAGGTGGAAGGTAGTGGGAAGAGTGGGAAGGTCGAGGAAAGAATACTGGAAAGGAAAGAGATAGAACGAGGACGTAGAGGAAAAAACAGAAACGAGGAATTTAAATATCTCTTAATATAAGGCCTCTAGAGTTTACTTTTGAATTCTACGGTTCTATGGTTACTCTATACAAATTTTTTTACACAAAAAACTTTTTATTTTTCTAGTAAAATATTTATTTATTTATCAATACCTGTTTTGTTTCTTTCAAGGTAATACCTTTCGGTACACTTGGGCCAATTTTCGAATATTTCAGTGTTTGTCTTACTTCTCCATGTACAATATTTCTCGCATTATTGATATCTAAATCTTAAATTACGACGATTGCTGTCATATATTTCATTAAAAAATATGCGCTTTTCTAATTAGAAGAACTTAAGATTAATACTGAAGAACATATATATTTTAAATAATATAACTACACAAGTATGAAATAAGAATTTAAAAAAACGTTATGGCGACCTTATTTTACATTATTACAAATATTTTTTTTTGCGATGTATAGCAAAAACATATATATATATCTTAAAATATGTTTGCCTCTTAAATATAACAAATTTTATATTTATATTTTTCGTAAGACGAGCACACACCATCGATACAATGAAACCTTAACAGGTATATACAGGGTGGCCGGAAATTGGACCTATTCCTTGAAAGGGGTTATAGTAGAGGTCATTTGCAACAAAAAATGTTCCATCAACTGGTTATTGAGACATTGATGTTTTTATGTTATCTGAAGAATTCCTGACTTTCTGCCTAAAATAAAAAATCATAAAAAAAATACGCTATTATAAACAACGATTTGATACTTTTCTGAGAGACCAAGAGTTAGCGATGGACGCACAGTTCCATACATTTTTTTAAGAAATAAAGAGAGATTCAGGAGAAAGGTAAAAGAAATTCAGTTACATTAAATACTTAAGACTTTGTAATTTTCAGATAATGTATAATTTGGATGCAAAATTTGTTTTTAAATAATCGCTTGTTTTTCATACTTCCCTAAATAGACACAAAGAAATATGGAAGGCAACCGTAAATATGCAATAAAATATTTAATTGGACAACACAAAAGTGTGTAAAAAAGCCCAAATAAAAGATTTCCTCGAAACGACGAAAGCTTACACTACCCTACTTCCATTGTTATCAGAGGGCTTTGAGAAAAAATCGATAAATAAAGTCGGGTCGAGTTTCCTGGTGGATCGAGTGGATGAATTGTAAAAAAAGAATCGTTTATTTGTAGCGGAAAAAACTAGTTAGCATTATGTATTAAAACGAGGCATTTAAGACAATTAGGATTTCCTGATTTTTATGATATTGGCATATTAATTTTTAAAACTTTTTTTGCCTGTAACTTGTAAATAGACGGTAATTAAAACAAAATTGAAATACGAAAGTAAAGCAAGTTCCTCAGTCCTATGTTATGATTTTTTTATAATAACGACGCAATGAAAAATGTTCATGTTATTTTTTGCGAAAGTGCAAGCTTGCATTAGATGTCAACAAAAGTTTTTTTTTTTTCAACCGGTACATCAATCAATACATGCTCGGAGGATAAAAATGTAATGGATATACGTTTTTTAAGGCTCTCCATATATTTCGAAGATTAAAGAAAATTACCTAACTTTGAAGGCAAAAACATTATGTTTTTTCGAATTTACTCAGATAACTTTTTACACAATATTAGGCAACTCTTGGAGTATACAATTTTGTTCTTACTTGATGGAATACTTTAGGGGTGTGAATTCGAATTGAAAAATCATTGCTTTTTACGGTGACCGTGATCGGCTGGCAATTACTATTCATCAGGCTCTTTAAGAATAAAGATATAATATGTATATATATATATATATATTATTCAACTGTCTTACTATGCAAATTAATTTATGAGTAACTTAATTTTTCCTACAACCGCCGAGAGGGGGGGGGGGGTGCTTCTCCCGCGGTCATTGAAGTTAAGGAGGTCTACGCGAGTCTGATACTGGACGTGCTGACTGCACCGTGCTCTGGCTGGCAGTCGACCAGTAAACGGAAGGCCGATTCTTCTGAGACCTTGGCGTTCATAGCTGAACAAAAAGTGTGTACAGCAAGGAATCAGAAGACTACAGGCCGTCTGGACCAATACGGGTTTTTCACAGTTTCCCTATCCACTTGGCAAATACGGCACAATTACGTACATCAAATTGGTCAGCTGTGACCGCAACTGGTGGGATATTCTCGTATGGGAGAGACGAAGGATCGACTATTTGAGATAGGGAGAGATGGAAGTAAACCGGTGAGCACAGGTAAAAGCTCTAATAGAGTGAATGCTGAGATTGATTAGAATTGATAAGATTGCAGCGCAAGAAACAGAATAGTTAAATACCAACGTAGTTCCTAAAGGACTTTTCAGAATTTAACGAAATTTAACCAGACAATCCATATTGATAGATGAACAACTACTTTCTCATTGAATTTTAAATGAAAAAAAAACCGATTATCTCACCATGCTGAAGATGTTATGGAAGCGATCAAAAAATCAAAAGTTTCGTTGAGGTCACGTGTTAAAAAAAAATGCGTTTCCATATTCAAAACCAACATGCCAAACAACAAGGCCTTTTGAAGAGCGGAAATGTTGTCGAAAGGTAAGTAGCAGGAGCTCGCGCTGTTTCTGCCCCATCAACTCGAGTCGTTGCTGCGTCCGAGTTTCGCATCGGGTACCATGCCATCGTAATGTGGAGACATAATTAGGAAAGCTTAAACGTGCTCTTTCGGACGAAGTTGCGAGTCAGGTCAAAGATTGTGAATTAGAAATAAAACGCCCAACGCGGTGTCAAGGAAATCAATCACTTTTTTAGAGACTGGGAGCTTCGTTGTAAGGTACCTGATCCATGGAAGGATTAGTGCCTAATAAAGCCTACGTTTTAAATATCTAAAATTACAAAGGCAAACGGATTGAGCCCTCATCGGTGAGTATCTAACTTTGGAGCCGCAATTGTCATAGCAACCACCGCTCTGTGGAGAACCCAAACAAATTTGCAGTCGATAGACGGCAGCGCGTGCGATCGCGCGTAGCCGTTTATCAAATTTCAACGTACACAAACTTTCGAAAACAAAAAATCTTTTCAATATTCCTTAGTGAATCTTTATTCTAATTATATATAGTGGTTTATCAGCGCTATACATTTTGTTATCAAAATTTAAGTTTACAATTGACGATTATATATTTTATTTATTTTTTTGTACGAAGTTACAACGGGTATGGCTTTGTTAGGAACAATGGTCTGAATAAGACCCGGAAAATGCTTTTCTAAAAAAAGCTTATAGTGAATAGTGAGCATCGTTTTCTGAACTAAAATGGTTATTAATACGCTGATTATTAATTAAATTATTAAACAAACATGTTGTATTTATTTCAACATTCATAGTTTTTTTTGTACTTAAAAACAAATAAGGTGGGCCTTAGATGGGCCAGGTACCTTATCTGCGAGCACAGGAAAGGAGGCATAGTAGTTTACACGAAATAAGATTCGGTTGAATCTACTCTTTAAAAGGATAAAACGTAAATTGTTTGTACGGACTAGTGTGAACCATTACAAGTTACTGCACGAGACTGCTAACTGAAAAACAACATACTCTACAATCTCTATTAACCCTTTGTAGCCCAAGGACATAAAATTTTTAATTACTTTGGAATATGATAGGTTTAAACAAATAAAAAAACACGTATTTCTCAAAAATTCAAAAATATTTATTATTTTTTATTTATT
>JAPYZI010004112.1:0-28619 GCA_030523105.1 Ophioninae sp. A BG-2022a
TCCCCCAAAAATCGAAAAAAATTTTGGATTTTTAATATTTTTTTTATTGGTCCATTTCGATGTAACTTTGTCCCCTGAGTACGAATCTACCATTAATTTACCCCAAAACCCAAAATTTCCGTGAAAAAATTGTAAAAAACTTCTAAAATCACGATTTTTTTTGTCGCGTGCAGTGCTTTCGTCGAAAATTCGTTCATATTCGTAATCAGCAGAAAATTTACGATCAAATAGACCCTTTTAATACTTTCAAAACAGAAAAAAAATATCCTTGGCGACAAGTTACAACAGAATTCAGCAATTCGCGTATAATACAACGTTGACGTCTCCGTACGGTTCACAGCTCGCTAAACTTTTAATCGATAGTTCGTAACTTGGCAAATGTTGAGATCGCATACAGAAGTTTTGCGTTTCGTTTTTCAGGACCGTAACGAGAGACTGTTTTATCGTTTTGTCGGGGAGGACGTTGAGAAGATGATGCCCCTTGTTTATACGCCAACGGTAGGTCTGGCGTGTCAAAAGTTCGGGCTGATCTATCGAAGACCGCGTGGTCTCTTCATTAGCATTCACGATAAGGGACACGTGTACGAGGTAATTAAGAACTGGCCGGAAAACGACGTACGAGCGATCGTCGTTACGGACGGTGAACGTATACTTGGACTGGGTGATCTCGGTGCTCACGGGATGGGAATACCGATTGGAAAATTATCATTGTACACAGCATTAGCGGGTATAAAACCACACCAGTGTTTACCTATAACGCTCGACGTTGGTACGAACACTCAGGTATTTATCCAATTACGAAGAAAACATATAAAACGCATCCG
This sequence comes from Ophioninae sp. A BG-2022a, assembly GCA_030523105.1. Lineage (NCBI taxonomy): Eukaryota > Metazoa > Arthropoda > Insecta > Hymenoptera > Ichneumonidae > Ophioninae sp. A BG-2022a. The sequence goes on from JAPYZI010004112.1 coordinate 825, forward strand.
GAAAGACCCAACAATCATCTTTTTTCTTTTTCAGTCTCTTCTCGACGATCCTCTTTACATCGGGCACAGACACAAACGCGTCACTGGTCAAGAGTACGACGAATTTCTTGAAGAATTCATGAAGGCCGTTGTCCAACGCTACGGACAAAATACGCTTATACAGTTCGAGGACTTTGGTAACGCTAACGCGTTCAGACTTTTGATGAAATATCGCGACCTATATTGCACCTTCAACGACGATATTCAGGGAACCGCGTCCGTTGCCGTCGCTGGCCTTTTAGCGTCGTTACGGATTACCGGTACGAAACTTTCGGAAAACACCATTGTCTTCCAAGGTGCCGGAGAGGTAATTGTTGAATCTTTAAAAAAACGTTTTAACAGGATTAAAATTATATTTTTATTATATTTTTAGTTCAGTAAAATTAACGCTGCTGAGCTTATTCTCCTTCGTGTGGGCTTCGAAGGATCGGACAATTATTTTCATATTTTTTACCACGCTCAAACGTGTAAATTAAAAAATGAATGAAAATAATGTTACGGAAGAGTACTATTGATAAATGCAACTAGATCGAAGTTTGCATCGCTTAAACTCAACGAATTCGTTTTCTCCTGATTTTGATTAAAATCCAAGATTATTGGTAGCCGAATTGTAATTGGCTGTATGACAATCCAAAGAATCGTTTTCGTGATTTTCGTAGCTCAAATTTGCCGAAGGAAATGTATAAAATAAGAAACAAGTGATTGGACGTATTCTGATTGATCATTGTCCGTTTTTAATACTTTATCTCACTTTGTGTAAAGGCTGCACTCGGTATCGCCGGTCTTTGCGTAATGGCGATGCAAAGAGAGGGTGTTACCGAGGCCGAAGCGAAAAGCAAAATATGGATGGTGGATTCCCGTGGTTTGATCGTAAAGGATCGTCCGAGCGGTGGAATAACGGAGCACAAGCTTCATTTCGCGCGTGATCATGCTCCGATCGATACTCTCACCGAAGTCGTTAATACAGCGAAACCCTCCGTGCTCATCGGAGCTGCCGCCGTTGCTGGAGCATTTACGAGTGAAATTTTACAAGCGATGGGAAAATTTAACGTTCGACCCGTCATATTTGCTCTGAGCAATCCTACGAGCAAAGCTGAGTGCACAGCGGAGGAAGCTTACACCGCTACCAGCGTGAGAATCTTTTTTTTTGTGTTGCGAAACGACAATAAAACTCTCGATCTATATTATAGCCTGCCACGATACTAAAATCTATACAGACTTAATAATCAGAAATCGACTGAATTGTTTAAAATTGAGAACAGGGTCGATGCATATTCGCGAGTGGGTCACCGTTCGATCCTGTCACGATAAACGGTAAGCGTTATCATCCTGGTCAAGGGAACAACAGTTACATCTTTCCGGGGATAGCATTGGCCGCTGTATGCGCTGGTATGCGCGTTATACCCGAAGAAACGTTTCTGATCGCGGCAAACGTCCTCGCTGGAATCGTCACGGAGGAGGACCTCGAAAGGGGAAACGTTTATCCCCCTCTGCAAGATATTCAAAAGTGTTCTTTAAAGATTGCCGTCAAGTTAATGGAATATTCTTACGAGCAACGTAAGTTTCTGCCACGCGTGTTAATTCCTTATATATATTTCAATTATTGATGACGAATCAAGGCCGAGTCTCGCACCGACCGATCGGTTATGGGTTTCGATGTTTCGGTGCTTTGAATACGATTCCAATGGATTTAATTTTTCTGTTATTTAGATCTCGCAACCGTACATCCGGAACCCACGGATTACGAGGAATTCATAAAGGCACAGCTTTACGACACAAAATACAAGACTGCTATTCCGGAGACGTACTCATGGCCCAATGTTTAAAAATCGAGGGGTAAACAAAAAGAGTATCAAAACTGTGTGTTCGCTTCGCAAAATTCACGAATTCCGTTGGCCGCAACATTCTTACCGTAGGCAATGTCATCACCTGCGTCATTCGAGGAAATCACCCAGTCGTGGTATTTCCATCGAGGCCTTACTCTATTTTTAATTTTACCAACGTTCGTCGTACTAAAATTATATTTTTCAGTTCTAAAGTATCAATAATTTCGGGCTGGCAAGATCGCGCGCGCCGAGGATGCGCGTATTCGCAGATACAAATGGATCACGAATTTATGAAAGCGCATGAAATTAGACAGATTCAAGATTTTCCGAACTATGGCGCAAAGTTGAAATCAAGTTTCTTGAATGTTTTAATCTGGCACAGGTGGCCGGTGTTGTCATTTTAGACTTAAAGTCGCGAGTCGATAGACTAATATATATATATATATATATCTATTTCCATGTATATATCTACCCGCGCAAGGTGTAAAGGTTAAAAGAAATAAACTCGCACGTAAGCAGTTTTTATTCGTTTAAAAGGATGTATTTATTGCTATTTTTGTGTTGTTCCTCAAAAAACAGCAATTTTTGTTTTCGCGTTAAAATTAGTTGTTTTTTTGTGTGTGTTTTTTTTTTAAATTGAAACCTCGTAGCTTACGAGGGTGCGTAATATCTCTTCGCTTGAGGATCAGACGAGCTAAACTGTCTTTTTTTCTCGAGATTCGCGATCACGCTGTCTCGACAAAACAAGATGGTGGGTCAAATCGACGTGAGAGGCAATTGTGTTACATATGACATTCGTACGCGCCTACGCTCCGTTGTTTCCTTCAAATATTTACAGGATGAAAAACTACAGTTAAACACGGTCCGAGTTATTTCGTGATGTATTGGTATACTTATCGTGAATATTCTACGTAAATGGAGCGAAAAGCAAAGAATTTTGTTCGCACACGTGTCTCATTTCCCCCCCGCGAAACAAAACGGAGTCGATTTTGAACAAAAGTTTACACACGTGTGTGGTAAGTTTTTGTCCGACACTTTACACAATATTTTCAGTATGAATAATCCTTCTGGTTTTGAAAATAAAGAAAAGAAAAACAATCTTAATTCCGTTCGAACGAGTAAAGAAACGATTTCTCGGTTTCCTCGATCGAGAAAATATTTAAAGCAAAATCACACGTTCTCACTCCTTTTTTTTTGTATCTCTATATCTACCTCCCGCTTTTTTCATTCTCGCGACGTAACCATCAATTTTCATTGATCGACTTGAATAATGCTGCAGTGTTCGGTCAACGTTTGCGCACGATCACGCGTTCGGCCGCGAACGAAAAGAAAGAAAAAAAAAAATGTTTCGACGACTCGTCCACTTTCCGACGAGGCTTCTCTCGATTCAATGTACAAATAACACGACGCGATTATTACAATAAGCCGTGCGCGACCATCGTTGATATCTACTACGAATGATTTTCATTTTGTTTGCATCGTTTAACATGGTAATAAAATAAAAGGATAAAATGTACAGAAGAGCATTATAAAATGTTTTACAATTACGAGAGAGAGGGGGACGCGGTTACGCTTGTCTGAGCAGACACACCGATCTTATTAAACGCCATATTTAGCTTCTGTTTCTTTTTTTTCACAATTGTTAATCGAGGATGAATCGTTTATCTTTTTGCGATAGGTGATTTCTTTGTTTCTACCGTTGAAGTAGAACTGTCATCGAATTTCGTGTCGGTAAATCGTGGTGCAGTTACGAAGCGAATCTCTTGTGAAATAATCGAGGGGACGGCACGCGAGTGTCCCGGGCGTTTCGGATGTGTCTGTCCAGTAGGGAAGTCGGTCCCTCTCCTAGCTTCATCGAGAGAGTGAGTGCGAACGTTCGTGAGTCTGTTGAGAATCACCACCGGCGCGAACGTCGGGTAGTCTCTGGGAGGCCGGTAACGAAGCGAAGAAAGGATGCGACAGAGCATCCTTCAGCGTGATACGCTGTCCCGGCTCGTACTCCAGCATTTTCTGGATCAAATGGAACAGCCGTCGATGCTCCTCGTCGTCCGAAAGCATGTAACGCTGTAACGCAAACAATTTTTATTACCATTGTTCCGAATGTGTCCATCTAATTCGTTTCGGAAGATCGAAACGTCTCGAAGATTTTCCTAGTTATTCATAGACATTTGTTTACGATTTCGAGAAAATATCGTCCGGTAATTTGTGACATTTAGTTCCGGGGAATACCGCCGCGGCGCGCATCTCGAAATTTCCAGCGTGTATGTATATACGTATACACACTTCCGGATGCAATAATTTAAAAGAACCGCGCGATCGATGATAACTAGTGAATCTAACTAGAAACTTGGATTCACTAGTTATGTCATCGATCGCGCGGTTCCGATCGCGGATAAGTATTCTTCTACGCTAAATTTTGCTTCGCGGTTTTGTAGAAAATCTTTAAGTAACTTACGTTGAGAGGTTTGCAATTGTCTCGGACGTATCTGCCAGCCGAGGTCTTGTCGTCCCAGTCTAATATTCCGTGATAAAAGTACTTTGTCTTTGTTTTTCTCGCCATACGTGGAGGAATCGTACCAAGTATGCGTTCCATCATTGCGAGATGCTCGCGGTTGTCGTGAGTTTGAAAGAGCGTTATGCCCAAATAAATCTCGAATAGTATACAGCCGATCGACCATACGTCGCAAGGTTGGGACCATCCAAGCTCGAGGATAACTTCCGGTGCTCTGTAGTGTCTCGTACTCACGACAGCGCTGTGATGCTCGTCGTCGAAGGTAGCGCTACCAAAGTCGATCAGCCTTATGTCCGTTCTCTTGACGCGTCTCACGTCCTTTCGCTTGAAAAGTAAAAAAGTCTTTTGAAACGATTAAGCGTGAAATCCTACGAGTTTTCAGGAGTGTTAAGAAGATCACGAGAATCGACGAAACTCGTGAGAGGATCAAACGTATTTTCACTTGCCATTGTAGGAATTATTGTCACAGTTATTTTTGAGTTATTCGTAACATTTTTCATTGCAGGAATTATTGTGAAATCGAGATTATCGTGACTTGGGAAATTTACGTTGGTTTACGAGGGAGAAGGAAAAATCGGACGATTATCATTGACGTGCATTAATGTTGACTTTTTTTTTAAAACTCGTATACGATTACTTTCTGATTATAGTTTGAGCGCAGAGGTCAAGATTAACGTTTTACTTGTATCCACTCTTTTTATCAGTTATCACAATTGTTATTTTCAGAATACGAGTGAAAAATGTTTGTCCCCGATAACGGTTGAGCCATGTTTCAATTATTTACCTTTTTAGAATTCCAGGTTGTTTCGAAATCCGAATCAACGAAAAGTATGTTTTCCGGTTTCAAATCTGTATGCGTGAGTTTGTTGTCGTGGAGAAATTTAACGGCGTAACACAGCTGATAGCCTATATGCCTTATATGATCGAGTGGATACGGCTGATAATTGTTATCCCGCTGTAACAAAATGAGAAAAAAAACGAGTGTATTTAATTTTTCGAGATCGATGATTTATTTTCGATGTTTTTCTTTTTTTCGCTAGTTACTTACCAAAAAATCGAAGACACTAAGACCGAGCATTTCAAAAGCTATACACATGTGGCCATGATAATTAAACCAATCCAACATCTTTACGCACAAGCTGAAAACAATTGGAATTTTTAATACAGGAGTTTCAAAGATGAATTTTATTTTTTTCATTGATTAAAAAATACTAACTGTTGACCCTCGGGGTCTTTGCTGGAGATTTTCTCGAGAGCATGAATCTCAAGTTTCGCAGCTTCGCGATATTTCTGAACATTCTTTATAATCTTTAATGCCATCACATGATCCCTGTTGAAGCAAAAACTGATTAGAGTATCGATGAGCAAATATAGCAAAAACGATATTGCCAACATGGTCGTTAGTACTTTTGGATATTCACAATTGGTGTAACTCGTTACTCGTGTAACGAAACCTAGCAAAACGTCAAAAAAATAGAAAAATTTCTAATGTAGGCATTTTTTTATTTATTTTTTGAAAAAAATTAGATTTAATTTTTTAATTTTCAATTTTTTTTTTATTTTACAATTTTTATTTAATTTTTTTTATATTTTGACATTTTTTTGAAATCTTTTTTTTATGTGCTTTTAGTAGCACATAAAATTTTTTTTTTCTTTTCTGTATTGCACGATTAATTTCGTTCATGATAAAATCCAAATGACATTTTTCTTACTTCATAGAACGAATAACAATCACATTTAAGAAAAATGCTTCGAAGTATACTTTTAAACTGGGTTAAATGTCTTCAGGAAATACGTTTGCCTCGTGGATGGAAAGAAAGGCTTTAAAAGTATTTATTTACGAGGTCGTAAGAAAGATGAGCAGAGCGCGGACAGGAATATACGGATAAAAGTTTTTCGAGGTACAAGGCCATCGGTACTCAACAGCGAGTACGGATTTACACCGCGTAGACGTTTTAACGAGAGAAAACACTGTTTGAATAGGAGCAGTGGTGCCAGAGCTTTTATCAGCGATGCGTTCAAGCAATAATGAAACTCGTACCGTTGTAGGTAGTTGAAGTGGCTACGTGGGTTTGTATTCGCTCTGCTAGATTCGTGTTTCGATACGACACGAAAAAATCAATTATTAAAAACAAACAAAAAAAAACAAACAAAAAAACTTTTGGAATTTCCGAATTTCCGTAACGAGCGTTTGAGAAATAAAATTGACAAAATTCGTATCGAAAATTTCACTCGCGTTTTATCAAAGCCTGCAAAAAGTTGTTTTTTTTTTTTTTTTTTCGTACGCGAAGCTGTTTTCGAAATTACAGCCGGTCCGTAAGATTTTCAAAAATTCGTGCTACGGGTAAAAAATTCTCGAATTAACATCGACAAACGACACTTGTGAATTATTCGTCCACGTGGAATAAACTTACATTTGCAAATCCTTAACCTTGACAACTTTTCCAAAAGTACCCTCTCCAAGGGTGGCCAGTACTTTATCTGTAAATGCAAAAGACGGGGTAAGTATAAAGGCTCGTATCGGACCTCGTGAACGTTACGATCGATTCTCGTATTCTCGTGGCAATCGCCGATTCGCGAAAAAAAATTAAGTCTCTCGCTAGGTTGCGGAGTGACCGTTTCGTAGGTAAAAATAAAGCAAACGAGAAAAATCAGTCGTCAGAATTTCCGACAGTGAAAAAAAAAAAGAAAAAAGAAAAAAAAAAAAAAAAAGAAAGTGTAGCGAGTTTAGTGCGACATAAAAATACGAAGATAAAAAAAAAAAAAAAAAAAAAAAATATTGATGGGCGAGCCACGAAAGCGAGATGGACCTTGACGCTCGCTCGGTCGGAACGTGCAATTGTAATTACACGATTACGGATAGCTGTACGAGTAATAGTAAATAAGTAGATCTTTTTTTTTTTTTTTTTTTAGCCTCGATCAAAGTGACGTCTCATAATTTTTTTTGTTCTTTTAATCCTAAGAGCCCTACGAGAACCCTAACCGAGCAGCACAAGGGCGAGTGGCACTTTCTCCCTGTCGTCGGTTGAGAATTAAAAATACTTTTTGACGTCCTGGGTAATTAAATTCGTAGCAAAGAAATGAGACAGAGATGGAGCAGCGATGAATAGACGGATAGATAAATAAAGACGAATAAATAAATAAAACGAATAGAGAGAAAGAACATTTTTTTGTTTGTTTTTGTTTTTGTGCTCGGGAGGGAGGTGAGAGGACGCGTTGTTTTAACAGCGAGAAAATGCCTTCTCGTCGTGTCTGTTGAGGAACGCGTCACCCCCGCGGGGGGTATCTTGTAGTCTCGCGATACGCAAAAGCCAAAGTGGATCATCGAGTCTCGAATTCCACATTGGGTTTTCCAATCGTCGAGCGTGTATCGATGAGAGACCGTGTTACACTCGCGGCCCAAACGTGTCGACCAAAGAGGAAACGCACCACTCTTGTTCTCTCTTTCCCACCCCCAAACCCCCCCCTCTCTCTCTCTCTCTCTCACACACACTCTCGTCCTCTCGCGATCGACAAGACTCGTAGCTGAGGATCAGAGAATTTAAAAAGAAACCCGTGCCCGAAGGTGACGCGTTCCTCGCAGAGGGTTTACTAAAGAAGACACACCCGTCGCGGGCCATTGATACCAAATGTCAGCATCTGAAAAAGATTCGGTACAAACAGTTCAAGACGTCTTCGGAATCACGATTTTTTTTTTCTTTTTTTGGACGATCAATCAAGTCGAAAGGTGATCGAGAGAGAGAGAGAGAGAGGGGGGGAGATCGAGAGACGGGGCTCCGCGTTTGATACTCGAAAAATACCATTTTTTATTTTTCAAACATTGACAATTAAAAGCGTTACGGCAAATATCAAATTATCGACCGAAAGAATTTTATCAAAAAGTATAATCCTTGAATTTTAATCTCCAATAATTCGTGGACCTATTTCGTTCCTTCGAAAATCAAAATTTCAAAAAAAAAAGAAAAAAAAAGAAAAAAAAAATCGCCATTATTGGAATGTAAAAGTGATATTCGTGAAAGAGTTTAAAGAAGAATGAATTTCGTATTTCGAGAGGAATTATTTCGCCGGATTATCAGCGCGTAAAAAAGCCCGTCTCTCTTGGAGGTTGGAATCGAAGTTTGATAAATCGTGGTTGTTCTTGGCTGAACGAAAAAAAAATCAACGTGACAAACGGGAATATTAATGATCATTGTATAAAAGACTCGAGTGTGTACGAATGTTTCGAGCGCGTGTGAATTCACAGGGGGAAATAAATGATAAATTCGATAACGAGAATTGATGAAAGTACGAGCGATTGTATTTCCGTAGTGTACGAGTGTGTGTGTGCGCGTAGGTGGGCGCGGTCGTGCGTGTGAGAGAGCCGGAAAGAGAAAGAGGCAGATAGAAGGGTGAGCGCTCGCGTCGGTGCGGTTTTAGTGAACTAAAATAAAGTGTATAGAAGAAAAAACGAAATAATAGGAGAAGAGAGTAATGAGAATGAGAGACAGACACAAGGTTATCGATTAAACGCTAATGGGTAAAAAACATATACACATATAAGTATATATGTGTATATATATATAATAATAATAATAATAATAATAATATATATGTAAAAAAAAAACCGTAGTTGACCCTTTCGATCTCGAATCGATCGGGGCATATTTCGTATCTGTCTTTTGTTTTGTTTTTTCCTTAAAATCTACTACAATGAGTGTATTCACGTATTTCACGAACATCTATTTGCCAGGATGTCGCCGGATTGGTAAACAAGATGGCCGTCTTCGTCATCCTCGACGGAGGGCGCTCGTGGGCTCTATACCGACGTCAACCGCAAGTAAACACGTGGATCCGGTCAACGGTTAACCCAATATGTGTGCGCGCGTGTATAGCGGTTACCATGGTCCAACCCAAATAAACCGGTTTGCAGGATCACCGTCGTTGATTAATCCCCCATCGTCGTTGTCGTTGTGGTTGTTGTTGTAGTTGTTGTTGTTGGTGGTGTTGTTGTTGATGATTGATGATGTTTGATTGGCCAGAAGGGAGGGGGGGATACAGCCACGTTGTTCGAGCGTCCACGAATATTTGCGATTTTCGAGAGGGGGATGGATGTCCGCGGTTGACCGAGTACGTACCCACGTGACGTTTTTAACCGCGGATCAGTCGAGCACAGGTTGGTCGTTCGACGTGTGTATGTACGCAGGGCGTAGCGAGAGAGAGAGAGAGACAGAGCACACACGTGTTAAAAGACCAGGTATCATCGAAAAGGTCATCATAGTCGTCATCGTCGCGTTCGTGATAATCGTTATCACCATCATCATCAACATCATCATCATCATCATCATCGACATCATCATCATCATCATCATCGCCATCATCATCATCATCATCATCATCATCACCATCATCATCGTCATCATCACCATCACCATCATCATCATCATCATCATCATCACCATCATTATCATCATCGCCGCCGTCGTCGTCGTCGTCGTCATCGTCGCCGTCGTCGTCGTCGTTATCATCATTATTATCGTCATCATCATCATCATCATCAACATCATTATCACCACGACCATCATCATAATCATCATCATTATCAACATCATCATCGTCATGAACGAAACGGTGCCCATCAATGATTATTCGTCAATTGGTACATCAAACCCAAACGATCAGGGGGTAGAGCGCGCCCGAGTCGATCGACCATTCCGTTTCCATTTCCATTCCATTATAACGGAGATGTAACCCAACAATCAGAGAGAAAGGGGAGAGGGCAAAATGGTTTGCCAAGTCAGAAAGTTGCGGTTACGATATTTACCATTTGGCACAAAGCACTCATTTTTTTTTTTTTTTTTACATTTACAAACTATCAAACTTTCTTATTTTCTTTGATTTATCGACAAAGACTTTTTTTTAAAATCGTAATCAACGTTTTCCTCGTGCTCGTAGCAGCCGACAAATTATCTAAACCGAGATAATATTGTGGAGAGAAATTAAAATTGAACGTAAAAAAAAAAAAAAAGATATTCAAAGATTATCGTCTTTGGATTAAAAAGAAAATTTACGGTATATCATAATTTATAAAGGCTCGTCTTTAATCTTTGACGGTTCAACGATTTTGCTTTCTCTTTCTTTTTTCTAATTTTCTTTTTCGTTTATTAGCAAGTCTTTGGTGATGCTTGAAGGAACTTGTATCGACAGAACGAAGGAACACTTTATCGATCAACGTAAATAGAAGTGCAAAGGAAAGAGAACGGGACTGCTTCGACGGACCTTAAATACCTCGGCCGATGCCTCAAGTCTCGCGTATCTTATTACCTCGTTGTCTTTTCTATTCTTTACTTTTCTTTTCTCTTTTTGCTTACTTTTTTCTCTTTTCTTTTTCTTTCTTTTTTCTTTTTTTCATTTTTATTTTTACTTTCTGTATTATCCGAGTCATTCGAAAATAAATGAAAAAAAAAAAAAATAAATAAATAAATAAATAAATAAACGAATTATTACACAAAATTTAAGGCTATGGTACTTACGTGCATCGGCGAAACGCACCCGCCACGTTAATCGACGTTGTGCCGATTATCATGGCGAGTTGTCGTTCGCGAAATTGTCGATCGTTGAGATCGACACTTTGTGAAAATAATAGACAGAGATAGAAATTGAGACAGACGGAAAAAGCAGAGAAGGGAGGGGGGGGGAGGGGGGGCGAGGGATAGGTGGCGTTAAATAGGAACAAGATCCAATTTTCGAGATCTGTACGTTTTTGACAAATGGAAAGAAATTCTTCAACAATTAAATTTTTTTTTTTTTTTGGACCAAGTCTGTGCGTGACACACGTAAACGTGATTTTTTTTTGTGTTTCGTTTCGTGCTCGATTATTTTATTTTCAATCGAAACTCAGGATAATCGTAAATTATTTAAATAATCGATTTTTTTATTTTACGAATTGTTTTTTTTTCGATCGATAAACACGCGAAAAAAAAACAAACGTGTGTTTTTTCTTCGAGCAGTGGAAAAAAAGTGTTTTTTTTTTTTTTATATCCGACGAATGCGAAGGGTGAAAAGAATAAAAATAAAATGGCCAATAAATTGGAACACGTCGAGTGTTTCGTAATTGGGAGCAAACTGGTAGCGATCTTTCTAGCTGTAGTGTATACAGGTCCGTTTAAAAAAATCGATTTAGGACATAAACGTGATGTATTATCGTCCAAGCGAATTCTCACAGCTGATTGTTAGGCATTTTGAGTTTTCGTTTGTCATTCTTTATGGCAGGCACACGTAAATACAAAAACACGTACATTCAAAATTGTTAATTCGATATCCTGACCGCGAGGTAGGATCGTTCCGAATGTCACTCGAATTTCCATCTATCACCAAAATTGTCTTGTTAATTCGGCTAAAAAATATTTGGACGTCTAAAACGAGGAAAAAAAAACATTTAAAAAAAATGTTTTTTTTCAAAATCATTTTTTTTAATGTTTTTTTTTCAAAATCATTTTTTTTAAAAAATGTTTTTTTTTCAAAATCATTTTTTAAAAAAAATGTTCTTTTCCCATCAATTTTAAAAATGAAATTCAGCACACTGCACTCTTTTTAGGAAGTTAAAGAGGATCGTTAAACAGCCTCTTTGAAAAATGCATTCTGTCAATAATTGACAAGGAATCGTGAATTTTGAATATTTATCACGATTTGAAAATAGTTCAAGCGTAGCTTTATAAACGAATCGAGTATTTCTGTGATACAACGAATACATGAAAAAAATGTTGAACCACGACGATTTTAAAATAGAAGATAAATTTTTGGCTCTCCACTCTTTCCGTATTCAAGAAGTTTGGCACTTTGTCTCAAGAACCGTTGAAAACGAAGATTAATTTACTTCGCTTATACGAAGCAGATTCGAAATAATTTTCGAATATTTTTTTTACGACAAAGTTTCGGTCACCAAGAAACACAATAGACAGGGAAAAAAAAATCATTTATTCCCTCGATGTATTTATAAAACTTGGGCACCCTCAAAGATTTTTCGAGTATAAGTCGTGCCCTGAAAACAAAATAAAAGAATTTTTGAATATTTTCGTTTCTCCCAAGTTTGAGAGAGCTCCGCTATGAATTCCCAAAATATTGGAGAGTCTCGAACGAATTTTTGAAAAATATACATTTCGACGGAAATCCTCGAAAATCCGAGTGAATGCAATTTTTCTTCGAGACTGTGTAACGCTCGATCGTCGATAGGTAGAAAGACACACGTCGAAAAAAAATTGTTTAGTAAATATTTATCCGACACGACAAAAAAACCACGAAAATTCCAGCACGACAACGACGTTTCTTTTAGTTTTGTTTTATTACTTTTTTAAATCGACAAACTTACAATCGCGCTGGGAATAGCATCGATATTTTTCGTTTCGTGGCGAGATTTTGATATTTTCGAGTTATTTCTCCGATACTTGCTGGCAATAATATCGGCCGTGGTTGGTTTTGATTCTTGGCCGGATGCGTTAGAATTGGCGCAGGCTTCGTCAATGGCCGAGTATTTCATTATCAAAGTTTGAATTTCTTTTCTCTTAGCTTCTCTCTCGGTGATAGTTTCATCGTTGATCGTGTCATTAACGATACTTTCGTCATTAACGATTATCGGAGTTTTATCGGAATCATTATTGTACTTTTGTATATCATTGATATTTTTATCCCTCGTGATAAAAATCGTCGATTCGTCGATCGGATTATTTCGTAACCGTGAAATACGAGAAGAGGACGATTCGAGTTGTTCGCTTTTGCCGGTACGTCGATGAGAGCGAATTTTTTTGTTCCTCGTATCCGCGTGTCCCGATTTGTGTCTTCCGTATCGTCGATAAGCTTCCGAATTAACGATAGTATCGCGATCCTGTCTGTGAAAACCAGGAGTTTTTTCCCGTTTTATTTCCCGAGGATTTATCGAGCTTACGTAGGGATAAGCTTTTTCGGTGAGCAAAACGTTAGTTTTTCCGATAGCGCGTGGTAGCGAAGGTTCGAGGGTTTTGTCGTCCCGTGAGTAAGGGCTGGGGTCTCTCCTCCGATAACTGTGTTCCCGATCTTCCCGGCGTTTGTAATTGTTGTTGTTGTTGTTGCTCGTATCGTTATTGTTATCGGATATAGCATCATCGTGGCGTTTCTTCGTCGCGTAACGTTCCAAAAGAGCGGCGTATTTGTCCTCGTAACGATTTCTGGATGTTATTGGATCGTTGGTCAGAGGTGATCGTCTCAGAATCGTACGTTCCGTCGTCGATGATGGCCCGCGTACTTTCGTAGTCAAACGTTGCAACAAACTGCTGCACGAATCCGAGAGCAATTGGGTAACGCTGGTTGTCGATGATCGAGCGTAACGATTTCTTCGCGGTGCACTCGAGGTCGTCGTAGCTTGACGAGTCGACGACATGTTGTCGCGAGAACCGAATATGAACATGCGGACTTATATCCCTTTGAAAAATCGTTTCCGATACACCGAAAATACACTCGAGTCAGCAGTGATGACAAATTTTTACGAAATCTTCGAGAGATTCGCTTAGCAGCAAAATCAGCGCGGAAAAATCAGCTCGGCGAACAAACTTCGATTCGTCGTTTGACTATTAGGATTGTCAAGATTATCGAGTCATCGCGGGTTTCCACTTTTTTTTTTTTTTTTTTTTTTTTTTTTTTTTTTTTCTCGCGACCTCGTAGCCCAAGTTTTGTTCGAATCTCTCTCTTTTTTTTTTTTTCCGACGATAGAAACTGCTCCGGTTGCAATTCCGATTTCTAGCGAGTTTTTAAAACCGGGAGAATTCGTTGGAACTTGGACTCGATTCTTCGGACTTTTCTTCGTTGAAAGTTCGACGATGCGAATATTGTTTTTTTCTTTTTTTTTTTTTTTTTTTTTTTTTTACGACCAAGGACGACCGTGAGATGGATAAAAAAAGATTCAATTTCTTGGCTGTTTAACTGCTTTGTGTGGGTGGGCCCGATAGAGTACACTCGTTCGATACTCGTGTTTCTCCGGATATCGTATTCCAGTTGACGATCGTTGATACCGCAAGAACAAATATACCGATTGGAACGAAGAGGAGATGAAAGTAACTCGGTCCTTCTTCCTCCTTTAGCGTTAATTCTCGTTTCGAAGAGTCATGGAAAAAAAACATCGTTTTCACGGTACATAGAATCCTGAATGTTCCAATTAAATCCTCGCAACACTCCGAGATCGTTTTTTTCGAACTTCGAGAACGATAAGTATCGTCTGATAAATCTCTTTCGTCGCGATTGAACGAGATAAAAATTGTTGGTTCGTAACACTCGCGATGATTTCGCGGTCCTGCGAAGTGTGTCAGCTATTAAATAGCGAGGTGAAAGTAGCATGAAAAAAAAAAAAAACAAACAAACAAACAAACCTTTTCGCGAAAGGTATCGGGTACGTGGATTTTGACGAGGGTTCGTCTGCGCGGGACGTTACCTCGTCATCGTGAAATCATCGCGAGTAACGTCGCGACATCGCGGAAGATTGAAGAAAAAAAAAAGAAAAAAAAAAGATCGAGGCAAAAGACTCGAACGCGACCGAGTCACTGAACGAACTAATAGACGAGACCAATGGAGAGCGATTCGACTTCGAGGGTAAGAAGAAGAAGACGAAGAAGAAGAGGAGAAGAGACGAAAAACGCGCGGAGAGGGGAGTGAGGACTAGAGGGAATGACGAAAAAAATATATATACGATGATTCGCGTTGGTGCGGTCGCGGATACGCCAAGAAGATGACGACCGCGACGGCGACGACGACGACGACGACGACGACGACCACGAAGAAGACGAAGCAAAAGCGTTCGCCCC
Source organism: Ophioninae sp. A BG-2022a (assembly GCA_030523105.1). Taxonomy (NCBI): domain Eukaryota; kingdom Metazoa; phylum Arthropoda; class Insecta; order Hymenoptera; family Ichneumonidae; species Ophioninae sp. A BG-2022a. The sequence continues at coordinate 16,004 of JAPYZI010004112.1, forward strand.
GCCAAATACTGTCGTACTAAAAATACCGGTCGAGCAACGGCGTCGCGAGCTCGCTTCCAACGAATAATGCGTCCTCTTGCAAAGCCCGAGAGAAAGAGAGAGAGAGAGATAGAGAGAGAAGAAGAAACAGTGGGAGATCGCGAACTTAGAATCTCGCGTGAGAGAGATAACGAGAAAAACTATAATCGCGCGCGTGCTCACCGACGAGAAGAAACGCTGGGACGACCGATTCAAGAGCGAGGAAAAATAGACGAAGGAAGGCCGTTAAGAATGATTACGTAAAAAAATGTATCGGATGCGACCCGGGAGAGAGAGGGACGACCAGAAATCGTGGAAGAAACGAGCGAGACCGAACGATGGCGAATGAGCGTAAGAGGCTCGAGAATGAATTATCGAAGAATGCGAAGAGAGTGCGATCAGTTACGACCGTCGAGTGATTCGGAAGTGAGTCTTTAAGTTGGTGGATTTCGCTACCGAAATCCACCAACCAGATTGGGACACTCGGCCAATCGTTTTCTAGCGTCAGTTTGCCGAATCGTCAATTTTTATCGAAGCCCAAAACGGCGCATCAAAGAGCATCCGATGTAGAGATAAAATAAATTATCTCGGAAAAAATAACCCAAACAAACCCAAACAAAAGTTTGTTTCGAATTTATCACTGATGAGGAAAAAACGTATCATCGCGGTATCATCTTGGTTTTTATATCCGGCGAATCGCCGAGTTCGATCGGAATTCCAAGAGTAACAATGGAAGGAAAGAATGTGTGTTTTTTTTTTTTTTTTTCGTGCTGTCGATATCGTCATAGAACAGGAGAAATAACCGCGATCTCTTGTAAAACGAGAAGGGAATGATTCGTTCATTTTTAAATTTCACTCGGAGTCCGTCGATTTGCGTAAAAGGACCCTTAATCCGTGGCAACGATCCAACGTCATATTTGTGGGTCCAACCGACGGAATATTTTTTCGTTTTGACAAGGGAGGTGCGACGATCGTGGCAATAGCCCAAAAATCGAAGTTCCCCTCGTAAGTTCTGGATGAGTAAACGAGATTATTTTCTTCGTTCGAGGACGTTTTCCGCGAGCGTACGTTTCCAATATTAATACTTCGAGAGTCAGACTCCTTTCCGGATGACATCGGAGTAAAACCAACCGAAAAAAATTGGAATCTGAAATTAAGAATCTCAATTCGTATGAAAGAGACAAAAGAATCTGATGAAAGCGTATCGCTTTCTTTTTTGTTTCTGTTTGGGTTACTAATAAAAATGTTCAAACGAAGCGAAAAATATGATTCGGATGAATGCGCAGTTGCGAAAGCTTACCGCCTCTATCGAGAAAAATAGACATTTCCGTTTTCGGGATTTACGACTTTTTACTAGCTCGCTAACGTCCAGGTATCGTGTTTTCGGAAGAAACGTTACCGCCCATACTTTCCCCGGGCAGAGCTGCTCCAACTTCCGGTAACTCAAGATCCGACACGAGAGAGATAAAAAGAGAGATATTTATTTCCGAATGGGAGCTCCCTAAGAGAACCTACCGTGCTGACGTATCGTACGAAACACTTTCCATTTCGACAAATACAAAATTTTCGGTACTTTGTGTGATAACGTAACTAAATATAACTATTCCAACATAAATATCAATAATAATAAAATAAAATAAAATAAAATAAAATAAAAGAAAATAAACTAACCTCTTTATAAATAATGTAAAAATAATACCATACGGTAATAATAATATAATAATCCATATATAAATATTTATATAAATGAATGTACGTCTGTACGTACGTTTCCTAAGCATTTCAAAACTACTCGACCGATCGCGATGAAACATTGGGAATATTTTGTATGAACATCAGCGAAGGTTTCTGACAAGAAATTTTAACAATGGGAATAATATTTTAGGGCTAAACACAGGCCCGACTGCTTTCTATATCGCGAGCTAAAAAACCCTTGCTTATCAGACGGACCGAACAAACCCGAAATAAATAAACCCAAACAAACCCAAACAAACCCAAACAAACGATACGTGGCCTGCTCACGCGTTGGACCATCTGATTCGTTCGTGAACGCACCAGAAGGAAAAACAAGAAATATTGTTTATCAACGAGCACTCGAATGAATACAAAAAATCGAAAGAAACAAAAATCGAAATAAATATTTAATTTCGAGAAAACAGAGATGACAAATATAATTATCGATATCGAGTTATCTAAAAATGATACTCTTCTCAAAATCGCAGGAACGCGCGACGGTTCAGCTAGTGTTGCAATAAAAACAATAAATTAAATTAACAGCGATAGTAAGCTACGAAAACGAAAAGAGGCTACAAGAGAGGGATAAATGGGTGTAACCGTTTCAAAGACGGTGGGCGGATTCGTCGACTCGCTGTACTATTAATAAAACCTCGTAGGGGTTATATTCAAGGTCATCCGACAAGTGGACGACACTGAGGTACTCTTTCGTTGGATTTTCGATTGTTCCGCGTCAAAAATAAGTTCGACGATGAAGAGATCCGGGAGGATGTAATTATTCCTTCTTACAAGCGGTTATGAAGAAACACTCGTCGTACCTAATAGATTATCATTTTTCGTTGGTCATTCAAGATTTCTAGGCGTCCAAAGAACGTTAACCCGGGTTGTAACTGAGATCCGTCGGGAAAAAAAGCTCCGATCTACAGACACGTGGGCTTCTGACGTTTCTTCTGCTCTCTGGCAGGTTAGAGTTTGTAGGAAACACGCTTTGTCGGAATTTCCGAGTTTTGCCATCTCTCTTCACGCAAGTGTCGTCGCACCTTCCTTGCTTTCCATCATTCATCGCGTTTCCCTCTGAATCTTCCGGCGACGAGATTTTGCAAATCCTCCCGGTATATCCGATTTTACTAATGTTGCATTTATTTTATTCACGCTTTTTCCACACTTTCGTATTTTTGCTGGACTCGATGTTTCGTTGCGACTCAACGATATGTTTTTTCTTCGTTTTCGACACATTACGAAATCCTTTTTCCAAACGCGAATTGGATTAAAAAATGGTTATGTATGTTTTCAACGCATTTCAAAACTACTCGACCGACGGGGTGAAACTTTGGGAATATTCTGAAAGTTTCTGACCAGAAATTTTAACAGTGGAGCTCATATTTTATGATTAAACGTTTTATTGCCCTGATACATTTCATTTTCTGATAAGTTATTTGAGAACTTCCAATCGGTGATTAGCGATCTGTCGTACGCAGTTCCGGAACATTTTTGGATTATTCTTCTTGAAGTTTACAAACATTTCGCCGTTAGTGAAACGAAATTTACGTTTTTAGGATTTTTCGAATTTTTGCTTCTCCTATTTTTCCAATAATTTCGTTGAGACTGTCCGTTAAATTTCACTCTATTTGTAAAACGATTTTAAATTGTGGATTTTTAAATGTTGATCGAGAGCCGATTTGTGCAAATAAATATTTTGCGAATTTTATTGTTCCATAATTTTTCATTTTTTTTCAGTTACATCGTCAATCATGCCTCCCAAAAAAAGCATCGATCGGTACTCGCAGCGAGTCGAGATATACAAGGCTAATTACGGAATTCAAGCGGTCGATTCATTCGGCAAACCAAATTTTGAAACTTTCTAGAAAACATTGTGAAATATTGGCGTTCTCTGATCAGTGGCAGTGCTGATGTCGTTACGCGTCGTCTCTCGCGCTCTCGTTTCGTCAGAGCGAATCCCGTCGTGGTATCTCGTTCACGAACGACATTGAGTAAGGTCGGGTCATTGGATGAACTATACAAAAATAACGGATGGGGCGTGTATCCATTCGATTATCTTTTTGAGATCGACAAAGTTTTCCCGGCACCGAATGTGTCGGGATTGGGGGGTGGAGCGAAATTAAAGGGGGGGGGGGGGGCAGAGAGGAAGTCTGAAGTGTGTTTCGAGCTCTAGAAATTGGTGGAAAACGTTGCCGGCCCATCCAAATATAAACTTAACGTGGATACGATCTGTTCGCTAGTTTTCAACATCGGTTGTTGGTCATCCTTGCACAGGCGTCGGAGGCTCCCAGTTTGCACAAGAAAGTAGGGGTTTCCTCAAGTTTTAATTTATAATACGTACGATGGTTCGAAGTGATAAATTTACGAAAAAAAGAAAATTATCATTCGTAGGATTCGAGATTTAAATAATAGAAATTATTGTGCAGGATTAAGGCAGGATTCTATTTTGAAACTTTGGGAAAATAATTTTTTTTTTACGTTTTTCGAAAATAAATATGTTCAAGAATGTTCGGTCAAAATTTTATAAAGCTCCAAGCAGTCTAACTATCCTTTTTCGCCTTTCGAACGCACCTACCTGATCGCGCTATTGAGAGCACTCACCAAAACTTTAAACGTGTTTTTCTCGAAACAACATTTTCAAGTACCGTGATCGTGATAACTCAAAAAGTACCGAACCGATCCTTATGAAATTTGGAACACATATTCTACACGTGTGTACCAACCGACCTAACTACAATCAACTTAAAATTTTCATTAGAACTATTTTTTTATTTCAAAAAAAGACAGAAAAAAACGCATTTTTTTCGTATTTTAGCCGCCGTTTTGTTAATTTTGCACTTATATAAAATATTCTAGTTAGCTCGGTTCCTGAAGACATACCGAACATGAAACTATTTGACTTTTTTGATTCACACCATCCGTCGGGAAGATTTCCCGACCACGGCAACGGTTTCTGCTTTTCGAGGCGTTGGCTTTAAACATATTTTACGTGTACAAAAAATGAATAAAATATATTAAAAAAATTTTTTTTATGTACTTAAAGAGTGTATTTATTGAACAGTTTAAACCCCATATCGATATCTTTAATAGTATTCTCAAAAAAAAATCACGAAAATAGCGTTTTTTTTTCATGGTTTCAAAGTAGAATCCAGCCTTAAAGAGACTTGTTTCATGTTTGATTAAAATGAATAATTTTTATCACACCGTGTACGGACGTTCAGACTCAAATAATCACGAGGAACAGTACAAGTGATCACTTTAGGATCGATCTTGTCGTGATCATTATTAAAAAGAAAGGAAACAGGCATTATTATGAAAATTGAGTCGTTTTCGAGATCAATCGTTCTTTTTGTAAATGCCAGACACACGGGCGTCAGGCTATTAAGATACTTGAGGAAAATGAAGAATCTTGCGAATTGGGAGTATCCAGGAATTATGTCAAACCTGTAATCGCAATTCCTGCATATTACTTAAAAAATGTATACAGCACCGAATATTTTCGCGAGGTTCGATCGAACACTAGGCACCAGATTCGTGGGCAAAACAGAAATAAATTTGGAGAGTTCGTACGTTGCATCGCAGATTCGTAAAAGAGATCGCGACTCGATCAGTCCTACGAATTTAGGCTTCATGCACGACCAACGAAAAGAAACGCGATTTTTTTATGAAAAAAAAAAAAAAAACACTCGATGCATTTATCGAAATCACACGAGAAAAGGGAGTTTTTACCAGCGACCAAATAATTATTGGCCAATTAGTTATCGTGCAAGACAAGCAAAAACGTTATGCCAACAAAAAGAAGAGAACAACGGATGACACAATTCACCTTTGCAAAGGCTAGATGAGACGTCGAATTATCGCGATCGCCATTTTTAATCGAGACTCGAAGAGGCACGAGGTTATCGTCGTTAACGATTATTTCCTCTATCTCGGATCGGCCTCTGATGGATTCGGGTGTAACGTCAAGTTTCTCTAGCCAATTATCCCAAAAATGACCATAAAACGAATTAAAGTCGTCCTGACCGAGGGCATTTCCTTTAGTCGCGGTTTGTCCAATCGCACGTCTCGCCATTATTCACAATATTGAAAACAAAAAGAGAGAAAGGATCGACACCCTCCAATGATAAGCTTGGAAAATTTGTTGATCGTCCGTCCATAGATCCTACGAACGTAATTTCCCGTTTATCAAAACGGTTGCAAAACGAATTTTCAAATTTTCACTTTTGTGAGAATTCCACGAAAATGGGCCGAGCGATTCGTCCATTTTTGTCTCGTCGTTGTCGGAAGAAATAAATACGATACGCGCTGTTTTGCCTCTTCGGAACTTTTCGTTCGCTCCTTGATTGGACGTCCTCGACTCGTGTCTCTTCAATTTTCGAGTTTGATAATTCCAATATCAAAGTCGTACTTCTCGCGCCCGTTTTTTTCTTCCCTCTTCCCGAAACTTTCGTAGCACACATTTGTCGAACGATGATGCGTCTGGGAACGTCACCGAGGTTTTTTTTTTCCTCTTTTTTTTTCTCCTTTTCTATCGTTGAAATTTTTAACGATTTTTCGGTTGCAAACTCTGTATTAAAGTTGAACTGGCGATTCGACTCTCAGCATCGCACTGAAAACTAGCAGGCTTTCACAGACCTCGTGACTTACGGGGGTCCACACCAACGAAAATAGTCGACGTACGAAAATAGCCAACGACGGTGGAAGAAAGAAGAATCATCGGCATTCGCGCGACGCTCGAACCAAGCACGGAGAAACTCTCTCCTACAGCGTCTCCCTTTCTTTCATTCCTCTGTGTCTGTTTATTTTTTTTTTTTTTTGGTTTTTAGCGCTAGATCACCACGTGGATCGAAGAGAACCGGAAGCTTTATCGGATTTACGTATCCCAAAAGATTTACGAAGAAAAAGGTTACAAAATGTACGTAGAAAATATGGATTCACTCGGATGATATCGAAGGACGGTGACGGAATTTAATAGATTCAAACGTATACCAAGTATACCAAAAATGTGTAAACGTAATCATTGATGGCAAAAACTGCCGAGATTTTCCTTCGAATTGCCCCTTGGGGTAATTCCTTTCTATTGGCTTTTCGGTAAATCGTTCGAATAAAATTGAGGCACAGTGACCGAGTAAAATTGGGCGACTTTCTAATGATAGTTTCAATCTCTTGGAACTCGAGTGATTCATCAGATGTGAAAAATACTGGCACACGATTGTTCCACTTGTCAACCCCAACGATGATCGCGTCTCGATTTTTTTGAAAGAGACAACGTTTCATCATAATGGAATCGAAAGAATCCGTATCATGGAATGTTTAAAATTTGATAAATCCCGGTAAATTGCAGATATCGAAAAAAACGATTGAAAAATTATCGTAACGAATAATCATTGATCCGTAACCGCGGAGTACGACGAAAACGTGTGTACGCAATTAACTTGTCCGTCAATCATTAAAAAAAATATCGAACGTATGATTCTTTAATTTTTTGGCGGATTGTTGAAGTTTATTTTTTTTTTTTTCAAACTAGCGTTATTCAAGGAACATTTATTTGGCATTTTAGGCGGGAGAGGGCGAAAGATAGAAAGAAAGAAAATGAGAAACGTAGAGGTAGAGAAGAGAGATCGAGAGAATGAGAATGATAATATCCACATGTAAATACTGACCTGACTCCTTGAGGAAGGTGATCTATGACGATGTCTCGAGGCTTCCAAACTCGGCGAAGAAGACGCGTGATGACGATGAGCACGGGTACGCCTCGAGGATGTCGGATGTGCCATGTGGGGGCGATCGCGATCGCGGTCTCTGTCGCGATGTCCATGGACGTGGGAATGCTGGCGTCCGCTGCTTGGGGAACGACGATGGCTGCGCTTGTAACGACGCTCCTGACTCGTGCCACGCTCGTGTTGACGCGATCTTAGTACCCTCTCACCACTGAAACGCAATCGAGACCGAAGACAATTTACGATATCGAGGATCAGTGGACGAGCGATTGTCGCTCTCCACTCGTTGCGCCCACTATTTTCGCGTCAAATATAACCGCAAATTCCGAACTTCGAAAAAAAAAAACGAAAAAAAAAAAGACGAAACCTAGGACAATACTTTCTCGGAATGGGAGACGTTTCGTATTTGTCGAATCTTTGATCGGACAACGGAATCGAGCAGGGGTAACTAGATCGAGCGATATAATTAGAATCTCATTTATTATTTTTTTTTTTTTTGCTTTGGAATTTAATGAAGTGTGGAGACGATTCTTTTTCTGAGGATGATTGGAGTTTAAGGAGTTTAACGATTCATAGACTCGTGTGACATTTCTGTAACAAACCTCAACAATCCCGCTAAAATGTACACTAAACATTTTAGATCATTCAAATCAATGCATTGTAACGCACCACACCGAACATTTTAATACCAAATACAAATCATAGATGGCGGAACTAGTAGTTTTGGCAAATTCAAATTTCGTGTGCCGGTGAAAGTGACGAGTCGAAACTCGTTGAAAGTTTGAATTTTATAAAAAATCTAATAAAAGTGTGGAAAATTGTAGTTCTTTCGTCGAAAACTATAGTTAAGTGAATGATTTTGTTCATGAAATGGTTAGCAAAGCACATTTTTTCGTTTAGTTTCACTCAATGTTGCAGTAATGTTACACTCCCTAAAATGCCAAATAAATAAAAAATAATAAATATTTTTAAATTTTTAAGAAATACGTGTTTTTTTATTTGTTTAAACCTATCATATTCCAAAGTAATTAAAAATTTTATGATCTTGGGTTACAAAGGATTAAGGAGGATTTAATTGCCCTCTGTAATTGTAGGGTTAACTTATGTGTTACATATTGAACGCTTGCTTATATTGTTTCTCTGCTTTCGCGTAGACGAATGAATATTTTAAAGCATATTCGATATTTAAATATCCGAAACTCCACTTGTAGCCTGTTTTGAATATAACAGCTTTGACGTACCGAGGTTTAGCGCGTTTATATTATTCGTAACGCAACACTCACTCAACCGCGTTGCTTCGAGTCACGCGTAATCATTCAAACGTATAGATTACTAAAATGATACGAGTCAGGTGTAACAAACAACAGACTTGGATTACCGGTGTAGTTTCCACGTTGAAGTACGATCGAAAGTTGGGAGCGGAGAGGAATTTCGATTCTCGTTGCGACCGGGCCCGATGTTACAAATGAAAAGGTCAAGAGTCGAACCCAAACAAACCCAAATAAAAGAGGTATCGGAAGCGCGGGAGAGCTTTCAATTTGGTTTTTTAACGAGGAGCGTGATGAACTTGCGCATTACGCGAAGGAATTCGGCTAGCTTGTAGCTAAAGTTAAAAACGAGCGTTCCAACGTCGTTTATACGCGATACACGCGTGCGTTCGTTTCGAGCTTCATCGATGGTAGATGAAACGGACTGTATAGTCTATCCCCCGAATGGAAGAACGACGAGCGCAGAGAGGAAGTCGAAAATGATGCAAATTGGGGAACGCGACGAAGCGTTTGTTTAAAAAACGATTCGAAAGGAGAGAGCGAGCAGAAACAGTCACCTCGCTAGTAGGGAGTTACGAGCCGGTGTGCCGATGAGTACGAGGTACTCTACGTGGCGAGGAGGAAAAAAAAGTAACGTTTTTCTCTTTTTGATACGCGGGACTGCAGCATCTTTCTCACGCTCCTTTCCCTCTCTTTTTCTTTTTCCCGCAGTACGCCGGTTGGATCGAGTCCAAGGGCCTTGGAAACCTCCGATGAGAATTCAGAATAGACCTACCAGCGAAAGAGCCACACGATACACGCTTCTAAATGGGTCATGAGATTGTGCGCAGCAAGGAAGTTACATCAGTCTGCGACTGATGCGGATTAAATTCGGTGATCAATTTTCATCCCTTTTTCGTTCACGATTGATAGGAAGTAGCTTTCGGTTGTTTTTGAGGATGGGCATCAATGGAAGACGCATTGATACTTTTGTTGTTACGTTATGACTCGTCTACTTCCGATAAGCCAGTGTGACAGTTGAAACCGAGTATAACGGCATCACTTAAAACTACGTATCGGATATGACGACGAAATCCGGAGGTCGTATATCCGGTTTTCACTGTAATTACATCGTTCACTAGAACTTGCCGCGAAGTCTGTCATTCTACAGGCATCCCGTCTGAAATGTCTGTTTTTTTGAAAGAAGTTTTTTTTGCAATTGTCCAATGATAAAGTTGTTGTAGATTTATAGTCATTTATAATTTTTCAATAATAAAGAATTCGCGCAAATATTTCAGTATTTGGGCACGATGTTTTTTCAGCTTGTTTTCTTTTCAATTCATTTTTGGTAATCAAAATCGAGAAAAGATTGAGAGAATGAGTTATTTCGTCTTTTTTACGATCTCTCAATACAGACAATTGAACGCTTTTTCTCGATTTCAACTATTTTTCGAGCCGACCGCCCACTACAACTAATTGAGATATCGGAGCGAATGAAACTCCTCGAGTCTACGAAAATCCTATTCAATGCGGTTCTCTACGGATTTATGATCGTGTTACACGAGGAGAATTTTCCTTTTTGCTTTACTGAAATAGGTTGACTTCTCGCGAATAAAGCTGCGCTCTCAACCTTTGACCTGCTTTCTTCCGAGGGTTGGTTTCACCACTCGCATTTGTTTTCCGCTGATACGAAAAGTATCCCTCTATCCAACTATCGAATGACCCGAAAAAAATTGCAAAATACCGGACATGTTTTTCCAGGACGCGATCGGTGAATAAAAAACGCATTTTTTATACCGAGGTTTATATGTTTTATACCAAGGTGAGCTGTTCAACAAAAATCGCAAAAAAGAAAAAACGTTGCCGACCCAGAACGATTGTTTTTTTTCGCATCGCCTATCGCTGGACAATGAAAAAGCGCTGGACAATCGCCAAATATCCCAAAAGAAGTTGATCATTCACTGGCCAGGTGTCTGCTCTTTTTCTGTATTTTTGCTGTTATTTTTTTTTGCTTGTAGTATACGTACCTTTGCGTTAAAAATGCATTTCTTTTCGACCGAACGTTTGCCAGATAAAAAAATGTTCGATTTGAAGATTTTTGTTCGGCTGTTCAAGTTTAAACAACCCCTTAACACAAAATTCAAGTAACGAAGGACCGACGTTCCTGAGAAGTTAAAAAATCATCTAAAAATTGCAAAAACAAGTTTTAAAAAATTGTACAGTCTATTTTCAACCTTTTTTTATAAGACTGCGTAAAGTATTTTCGTATTGCTCAATTTTTTTAATAACAAAAAAATTATCGAAAGAAAAATCCGGAAAAAATGCAATCCGAGGTTGAAAATGGGTTGGGGTGTATTTTACCCAGTATGACTATAGGAGGTTAAGTTTAAACAACCCCTTAACACAAAATTCAAGTAACGAAGGACCGACCTAAGGACCGTTCCTGAGAAGTTAAAAACTCATCGCGTTACTATAAACAACAATTTTCATATCAATAAAAAGCGTCACGATACACCGATCCCAGAGGGGGAAAAAAACCTACAAAAGTAACTTTCTAAAAAATACTGTACCTTGGCATCCAAGATGCGAGAGCTACGTAGAGTACCGGCATTTTGTTCCTTTCCTCGATAGAGTCGTTACCTTTTGCATTCGGACACGCATTAATATCGTATTCAACAATTGCACGAGATATCAACTTTTCCTTTCCTTTTCATTCATTCATTATTTAAACGGCAAGCGAGCGTAACGATAATGAGTATGGAGTATTGTATAGTAGCTCGTTCCAATCGTATACCGTTCGCGAAAGAAAAAGAGAAGCTTTCCCGATATCGGGATCTCGATCGGCGGGAAACGACGTTTTTATTTTTATTTTTTTTATTCTCTGTTGTTAGTTTATAAGTGCGCGTAAGAAAAATAGGATGCGATAGAAGAGAAGACGCGGCGGGGTTGCCGCGCTCTCGCGTGAAATAACGGGGCTCGCACCGGCGAAACATCTCGGATGAGTCGGAATAAAATGCGCGCTTCTCGTGCAGTCGGGTCGTCTCGGTCGATGGAGAAATTACGAGTCGGGTACTTTCCCTCCAACTGGGATTCTAATTACGCAAATACACGTATGCACACATCCGTATTTTTAAATACGGACATGTATGCCGTGTTTATACTTGAAGAACTTCAAGAAAAGGGATTAACGTATCCACCTGTACTCGGAAAATCTCCGATCACCCGATTGTTGTTGAATTTTTCAACGTTGAATAGATTTTCGATGTTTTTGTAAACATTAACGCTTCTTTTATAACAATGATCGTTCAAGCTCGCGTTTCGAACGAGTCTTCATGAAATAATGCTTTCGATTCTTCGTATTCGAATTTCTTCGCTTCGTAAAAGAATTGTCTTCAACATCAACATAATTCATTTTGAAGATCTGACAAGAATTGTTTATTCTAGGGTTGCTGATTTTTTTAAAATAAAATGGTGCTGTCAAATTCTTGATTAAACCTTTTTAGGGTTCCGTACTCAAAGGGTAAAAACGGAACCCTGTTACTAAGACTTCGCTGTCCGTCCGTCTGTCTGTCACCAGGCTGTATCTCAAGAACCGCTATAGCTAGACAGTTGAAATTTTCACAAATTATGTATTACTGTTGTCGCTGTAACGACAAATGCTAAAAAGAAATGAAAATAAATATTTAAGGGGACTCCCATACGACAAACGAGATTTTCTTGTCCATTTTTGTTCGATATCAATAATGGCAACAGGTAGGCGCTTGAAATATTCACAAAATACTCAGTTGTATTTTTACTTTAATAATAAATAATAAAATTTAAATAAAATGAATATTTAAGGGGTGCTCTCATACAACAAACGCGTTTTTTCGCCCTTTTTTGCTCGATATCAATAAT
>JAPYZI010004113.1:0-14852 GCA_030523105.1 Ophioninae sp. A BG-2022a
GTTAAAAAAATACGTAAATTACCCAAGTTTATGGTGTACTTATATATTAAAATATCTATTTTATAAGTATGTAGAATATCGCTAGTCCATACCTGCATAAACTGTATAAAGGGGGAGAAACAAAAACGATATTGCATTGTCGATGCAAGACACTCCGGACATATGCGGTTATGCTTTATCCAGTATTGTCCCAATCAACATTAACAAGAAGTTTCCACTAACAAAAATTTGCATTCCGTCACAAGGGATTACCTAGTGCCACGGGAGGAGGAAGGGGGTGATGGCATTATTTTTTTAATCTCTCTCGGGAGAATCTGATAGTATTCATACAGTATACGTACAGTACGATGTAAGTTACACATGTTTGTATACTGAAATGCATAGAGATGGGGAAGCGGCGAGAGAGAGAGAGAGAGAGAGAGAAAGAGAAAGAGAGAAAGAGTTTCCTGAAAACGAAATGTTCATTAATAGATAACCAACACATACCTACAATATATGTGATGTAGGTATCAGTGAATACGGCTGACAGGAATTGCATCGAAATGGACGAGTCGCGGATTTATCAGTCTGGATCGCGTCGAGCTTGATTAGCAGTACGAATAAGTCAACGAAAAACAAAAATTCTGAATAACCGAAAGAAACAAAAAAAATCAATTTATACCTTTTATTAGTACGTTGAAATAATTTTCTTATTATCAATCATTACTCAGAAACGTTAAATGTATTGATGTTTAAATGATTGCTTTATTGATATTATAAATCTTTCACTACTTTGTAAAATGACTGCCAAATGTGACGTTAAAACTCAATGTATTTATTTGACAAACATCCTAATCAATGGCTCAGTTCTCAATTTTGTGACGAATAGTTATTTTATTATGTCGCCATTTTGAAAATTTACGAATTCTGTCGTGAATCGATGTATTTTTATTCTTATTGCAATTAATATGGCAAAAATGATTAAAATTTATATAAATAAAAAAGGGGTTATCTTGCTCATCTATGATAACAATACGATATAAAACAATTAATTAGAAGCTAACAAAGAAAGTGAAGAAGTTAACGATTTTGGAGAAAATCATTTTTCGGATTCTATTAAGATTTTCTATTTATTCCTACGATGCATTGAATTTGTTGAATATAAAATTAATTATTTGGTACTACAATGACAAGTTTGTTGTTAATTCGACGGAAAACATTGATTATCATTACTCAGACAAATTAAAGCAACTAGCTAATTACTTTGAGATCACCTGTTATTGCGCTTTTTTACGAAAAGGCACGACGTCCGACAAAAGGATGAAAAAAATTACAAAACGGAATAAAGTGTTTTCAAAATTTACAGAAGCAGAAATCATTGTGAATTTTCCAAAAAACTCACTCTGACCGTGATTGGGTTTTCTCTTCGTGTCGCGCGGCCCTGAGCACCATTCAACTAGACTCGTCGACTGCGGAGCTCAATTTTTCTCTTTCGCTCGTAGCACATCGTGGTCATAGAGAGGAGTAGGCATTGATCGTGTCATGAACCAACCGTGTCTCGCAGAACGACCAAGCTGATATTTCGTGACGTAAAGGCTTTCCTCAGTCTACATGATTTATAGGGGTTTTCGGAGCGAGGCACGGAATGACATTTCGACCTGCTCGAACTTTCAAGCTTCTTTTGCAATAAAACCGGATTCAGACAAGTAAGCACCGCGGGGTAATTTCTAATCGTTTACTATAAGTATTCTACGGGAATGAAAAAAGAAATGTCTCTAGAAATAATAATAGTCCTAAAAAATTTTACGAGCGCTTTTTAGATATTTTGAGCTCGACAAAGCGTTCTATATTTATTTCCTGTTCGTAGAAACCGAACGTTGGTCTAATATTTTTTTATATTCTGTGTAAAGTTTTTATGTAGGCACTTTGAATTTTGTCAAGCCTCTCTTTTTCACTTTTACTACTGCATAACACTTCGAGATCGTTTTTTTTTTTAATTATGTTACACATATTCCGAGTGAAATAAAAAAACAAACGAATAAAAATGTTTTCAGCCATCAGGGTAACTTAAAAAAATGGCACGATGGTAAACTTTGCACTACTGGAATGTAGTGAAAATGAATTTTTACTAACAGTCGAGTTCGTGACCGCTACAAACGTATGCAAATAGCATGCGTCTGAAGTTCGCAAACGCTGCCATGCACCGAAAATTAATTTTTCATCGGTTGATGAGCTTGCAGAGACCGCATTTATTGATTTATACAATTTATGTTGCAATAGATGCGGTCTCTGCAGTTTATAACTCGACTGAAAAAAAATATACAATATATCATTGGCCAACAAAATAATATAATATATTGTTGCGTGGCAGCGTTGCAAACTTTAGACCTATCGAATAACTCGAACGTTTTGAGGATTTGTATTCAGTTTTTTCTGAATCTTCTAAAAATAATACCGGAAAAAAAAGTAAAAATGTTTTTGTTGCCCTTCATAGATCTTCACCTTCACAAACATATGCATACAATTCTATTTTATTTATACGGCGTATTTCTGAAGAGTGAACTTCAAATACGATTCGAGCCAAAGTCTCGTTTTTCATCGTATGTAATAAAATAAATTGGCTGGTTAGATCAAATATCGCTAATTAGTTGTGTAAATTTGATTTTGGCAGACAGTAACGTTTTCTGTGTGGTACTGTTCTCTTGCGTGACACAAGTAAAAAATTGGCTCGAAAAACCTATCGCTTCCGTTGAAATTCGAGAAGTGGGGATCTGGAACTGAATGTAGAGCGTGTTTGTGGAAGTAAGACGAGTAAAGGAGTGAGTGGGAGCTCGCGGCAACCTCGGGGAATCGTCCGTCAAGGGAATATTGCCTTTGAAAATTTGTGCCTGTCGCTGTAGCGGAAGTGATCGCGTGCAACGTCAGTTTTGTTTGGCGAGCATACATATAATCACATGCGTTCATTTCTCGTCGTGACAATAGGGTCTTACACCAGAGACAGTATAACACAGTCCAAAGACTGTTTCTCCAACGTCAAACTAGTTGCAATTCGGCTGCCGCAAGTGGAGGTTCATTGTTTGAACGTACCGGTACGAGGTTCATCGTTTGAATTTACCCGTACGAATGTTGAAGAAAATGGCCCAAGAGTTGTCCGTACGATACACGTATTGAAGACAATAATGAGAGGCTGTTGATCTAGACGATAAAGTCATTCGGGGTCACCCAGCGCAGTGGGTAAGTGGGTACCCTCCTTATTTCCGAACGGACTGAGGTTAGCTGGTGGTTATCGGTGTGTGGGCTCGAATGTAGTAGTGCGATTTTCTTTGCGTATTCCATTGCACGTATTTTCTATAATCGGAAAATAAATACTAATAAGTTTAATAAATAATAGTATTAATAAGTTTTATTCATGTATGAATTATTTATTATTTTTTTTTATTAATAATGTATTAATTAATTAATTGATTAACCATTTATTTTTTTATTTTTTATTAATAATTTATTTATTTATCAGTTTTAATAAATTATAGTTGAAATACATTCGTTTTTAATCTCATTAACTTATCCGAAAATTTCAAAATTCTTTCATTATCCCGCGTGTTTTCCCCTTCTTTTTTTCACACGACGAAACCACGTCTAGCGAGGACCCCGCTACCATATTCAAGCGCTCGCAACGACGAGCAACCATGCGGACTATGCGGACCAGTGGGCATGCCCACTATGCGAACGAGTGCCCCCCCACCACACACACACACAACTCGTATCGCTCATTGACGTAGGTCCGCTCAACGAGCGCGTCTGATTGGCCCGTCTTTAAAAATTAATAACAATTCAGGGATTGATCTGGGAACCAAACATGCTTATATCAATCAACTCAGAATGTAACCCTCAACCGCCCATTTTACGGATGACCTTTCGTCCTGGGACACCCTGTATGTAAAAACTCAGCGAAAATGCTTTTTTCAGAAAACCATTAATTACTCCGTCATTTTTCAATATTAACGGCTTAAATTTTATGATTATACGCATAATATGTACCACTATCATAAAAAATAACAGCATCCGCCGATAATTCAAAAAGTGTATTTATTTTTCAAAATTACTGGTAGGAAAAATGAAAAGTTTACAAATCATAAAATAAGCTTTTTTGTGTTTTATTAGCTTCTAAATACATATTTACGTACAGAAAAGTGAAAAATATGATTATTATGATATTTGAAAGAAAAAAATGTATTTTGAATCCTAAGTTATTGACCAGCACATGTCACGCACAAAGGGCACCGATGTTCCATAGGATTTAATAATTTTTTTTTTACTGTAATATCAAAGACTTACCTTTATTTTGATCATTAATACCACAAACAAGTCGATTTGCAAAAAAAGATCTGTGCCGAGCAACGGTTGCTGACCCACACCGAGAAAACGAATGCTCAAAGCGGCGCTACGCGTTTTTTCGGCTTCCTATGTAATGGAGTCACATCTCACATTTGTCTACTACCGGCAGATGTCTTTACTTGTATCAATTTCAAAGGTTTTGGACCTCTAATTTCCATTATTCTGAATTCGGGGTACCTAATTAGTCAGCTCGTGTGGCCGCTTAGTTTTAATTTAACCATTACTTGGATGAATGCTCTATCTGAGTAGAATGATTATATGATTTCCACGTATACCTGTTATGCCTGACAGCCCTTAAAAATGCAAAGGTTATACTTGAAACGAATGAAAACTTTTATTTCGTTCCGCAACAGAGATGGCTGGATCGGATGCACCGACCGACGCTAGGCTGGAATACATCGGCAGCTATGTCCAAAAGTCATTGAAGCTCAAACCAGAAAAATGGGGAAGGTTATTGCTGACAGAGGATTATCGGACGGCAGTTTTCGATTTTCTCGACTGCCCTTTGCCCGCAGCACTTTTTGTTGTATTGACACCGGGCGCGCAACTCGTCGCTTCAACAGGCTTTCCCATACCTTGCCAACGAACGAAAAGTTAGTGAATGTTTTGTTTTTGGTACAGGTGTATATTGTAATTGCAGTGATATTGCTTTGTAAATAATTAGAATGTCAAAGTCAGAAGATGATCGATTTCCTATAGTTCTCTTCGATAATTCTTTTTCGTATTCTAGAGATAACAATTCATTATTTATAGTTCCATGAAGAGCCTGCGCAACGTTGCCGAATGCTATCTTTTCTCGAATACTGTATCGTATCAGTATCAATACAGTACTGTGCTTAATAGATCATTTATTAATCATTATTTTTATTTTCGATTCAACTTCACTCGAGTGACTTCGTTCAATCGTAGTATTATTAATTAAATTTAACAATGACGTAAGAAAATCGATTCGAAGCCGATCACTGTAGACTGCACAATCAGAAATGCAAACAATAGGTATTAAAAGCCGGTGTACAATGTATTATTGTATTTCGCGCCTCTTCCTCCGTGATCAACATGTAGTACGTCCATTCCATACCGACATCGCCACAAATTTTAGCCAGCAGTTAAGTCGAAAACTGCGCTGCCTCTGTGCCGTTTGCAATCCCCTCCAAACGTAATTCTTCGGCCTTGTGCTGACAAGCCACGGCGTAATTTTTGAAGATCAATAGAAAATGGGAAAACCGCACAGAAATTCAGGCGCGGAGTGCCGTGAAAAACGTCTTGAAAATCGTTTGAAACGCCTGGAAAGAAATATCAGTATAAATAAGGCAAAAAAGAACACACGTTACAGGAAATACAGCTCGACATCATCGGGCTGTGACTCGCCGCATAGTAACGGCGGACAAATAAACTAAAGAAAAGGATATGGACATAATCCCCAAACGTTATGCTCGCGAAAGTGTATCTCAAACGATGACGGTAAGTATTCCGAGACTTGACATTTGTTTTAGGTTATTGCTGGAATCGAAAACGATACGATCAACGACGTGTGAAACGGGCATTCTTTCAGTCTCTGTAGAGCTGGCAGAAGAGCTGTAGCTCAGCCAAAGAACGTTTCTGGGAACAGCTATAGCTATCCGCAAAAATATTGGCAAATAAATGTGAAGTTGCGTTGCAATACGCCGCTAACACATAATCAGGATGTAGCCTGCCACCGGACTATGCATCAGTTTCTCAATCTGCAACGTTCCGGTTGTAGGAAACTCCGAGCGGCCACAAGGTCTCGAGGTTACGGAAGGATCGACGAACGGTCTGTCGCCATTCCAAGACACGTCAAACGCTGGTGTATCGGTGATCACAAATGACGTTATTCGGTTGTCAGAGAACGGAATCTCTATTATAGCAGGCGGCCAGAGTACAACGGAGGGAAAAAATGATGCAGGGCCTCGCTTCGAAGAAGTCCCGAAGGTTATAGGATCAGAAATTCTCCAAAAATACCCTATTCCCGAGAATTGCACTCTGATCGACGGTTCAAAATTGAAATCAGAGCTGAGAGTGACAGCTACCGAAACTGCAGTAACAAGGGATATTCGAATTGCGTCAAAGCAGGAGCGAATCGCGGGTTGTCTCACCGTCATCGGAAAACCGCTCTCAATCGCGTTCAACGGTAACAGGGACGCCGAGAATCTCTTGACCACTGAATATCTTTGCGACACAGGAAAGCTGTTGGCGGATATCCGACGAGAAGAGTCCTCAGTTCGAAAAAGTCTGATCCTAACTGAGGTAAATGGACCTATTAAGGAAATGTTACAAAAATCATACGTGGATGAGTGGCTATGCGGTCAGAATTTATAAGAAAAATAGAAAAGCGTGAAGTCGATGGAACGAACACTCAAAGACCTAAAGCCACCGTCCAAAAACCAGTCTACAAGGAATCCTGAAATCTTCAGCGCACCGCTTGGTCTGTACAACTAAAAACTACAGACAGCGGCGACGAGCGGACTGAAATACGCATCGCGATCGTAGAAAGGGCAGGACCTGCCGAAGGTGCATTCGTTCCGGAGGATGCAGTCAAACTAACCTTATAGGAAGTCCTACCAGCAGAAGGATCGCAGCTACTCGAGACATCGTCGCTAAATTCCGTATGTGTTAGGGCCGGGTGACTACGATTATTTAAACATAAATGGCGGAGGTCAATAGCTACAAAATCCCATCCAGAAATGGACCCTATCAGGAAAAAATTCTAAGAGAAACAGCGTGACCGCTGGAAGAGAGATCCCAAATATGTCTAGATATTCGGGAACTACTCGCAAAAGGAGTAATATCACAGTGCTTGTCGATTACAAATCAATTTGTGTCGAACATCTTTCTACGGCCGAAGCCGAACGGATCTTCAAGATTAATCGTGAATTTAAAGGGACTCAATGAATTTATTCAATGCGAACATTTCAAAACAGAGGACCGGAAAACGGTTATTCAAATAATGAACGCCGGCACCTTTATGGCAACCATAGATCTCGCAGACGCGTATTATCTGATCCCACTCGATGAAGGTGACAGGAAATTCATCACATTCATATCCGAGAACAAATTCTTTAAATTTACGTGCCTTCCTTTCGGTCTTTGCACGGCTCCTTATGTATTTATGAAATTGATGAAACCAATTATTACATACTTAAGACAACAAGGATTTTTGACAGTGTTATACATAGACGACTTTTTACTACTGGGAGATTTTGACGAACAGTGCTCGCTTCGAAATCCTAAAAATACTTAAAGAAATGAGATTCATTGTTAACAGAGAAAAAAGTGTACTTGCTCCGTCGCAAAGGGTACAATATCTTGGATTTGTATTTGATTCAGCAAAATGGACTATGGAGCTTCCGGAATCGAAATAAGGAAGTCTCAAGGACCAAATAGCAAAAATAAGTATAAAAAGCAGATGTAAAATCAGAGACGTCGCGGAATTTTTAGGAAAATTGACGTCGAGTTGTTCGCGATCAATTATGCCAGGAGCTACACGAAAGCTTTCGGAAGGAAAAAATTCCTGGCTTTAGCTGAAAATGGGGAAAATCACGAAGATCACACGAGACTTCATACAAATGTATCAGACGATTTTGCCTGGTGGAAGAATGCAATTCGAAACGCATGTAACCCTATAAAAAATTGAACGTTCGCCATGGAAATTTTTTCGGACGTGTTTTTAACGGGCTGGGGAGCGCTCTGCGCGTTGATGCATTTACCATCTCGTGGAAACCATATTTTTTAACGCATTTCCGCCATTTCCTATAATCTTACTAACATTGCAAAAATTAAATAAGAAGGATCCCGCGGCATTATAGTTGTCCCAGATTGGCCCAGCCAGCCTTGGTACTCGATGATTCAAGCACTTACAATTTCGAAGCCTCTCTTGTTCCAGCCCAATACGAAACTGATACTTTCTAATAACAGGGAAACTCACCCCATTTCGCAACACATTTCCCTGGGGGCCGTGCACTTATCAGGCGAGCGTTTGAAAGAAAGGGCGGGTCAGTTACAACGACGGACAGAATGGTAGCCTCTATGTGTGAATCGTCAATTAAACAATATGAGTCAGCGGTGAAACGATCGTGGTTCTACTGCAACAAAAATTTAGTGTCACTCTTCTCGGCCTCGATCTCAGATATTTTGCAGTGTTTTACGAAAAAATTCTCGGAAGGCGCCTCGTACGGGTCGCTAAATACGTTGCGATCCGCGATCGCCTTAATCGAGGGCCCAGGGATTGGACAAGACAGCCAAGTAAAAAGATTTTTTACGGGAGCATTCAAATTGAGGTTACCAGCGGCGAAATATAACTGTAAGTGAAATCCGGGAATAGTTCTGGAGTTTCTGTCGGATATAGCGGATAATGAAGAACTGATGTTAAACGATCTGAGCATGAAGTTAATCATGCTACTAGCGACGCTAACAGGCCATCGAATGCAGACCTTTGTACTCATCAGTATTGACAAAATACACAGAGACGATGCTAACAGAACATCGAATGCATCGTCTCTGCATTCATCAACATTGACATCATGCAGAGACGATGAGACGATAGAAATAAGAATCCATCAAAACATCGGGCCCGAATCGAAAACAGCCAATACTGATCCTACCGATTCACAAAGATAACAGGAAATTCTGTGCATCTTCAGTGTTGGAAACGTATTGAAAGAAAACCGAGAGAATACGAGATGGTGGACAGTCACTAGTTTTATCATTTAAGAAACCCTATGGCGCAGTCTGTAGTAAAACTTTAAGTCGCTGGGTCAAAACGATTGTAAAGAAAAACGACATAAATACAGAAGCGTTGACGGCACATAGTACACGCCACGCTTCAACCTCAATAGCTAAGAGAAATGGCGTGGATATAGAGACAATAAGGAAAACGACTGGAAGGACAGCTGGGTCGTTCATGTTCGTAAAGTTCTGTAACATGAAAGTTGTTACACCAGAAAGCTCGTTTGTAACGTCGGTTTTGAAGTGCAAATAGCACATAGGTTGTTGATATGACTAAGTTTGTTTATTAGCAAAGGAAATATTATTTAAATAAAAATGTTCGTGCTCCACAAAACGGATGGATATTAGCCTAAAACATTACTGCTGCTGCAGCCTGTTAACAACTACGTGTTGATCATGGAGGAAGAGGCGTGAAATACAATTGATCAATTAAACGAACTTACCTGTAAGTGAAATTCTATTGTAATTGTTTGAGCGCGTCTTCCGAAATGATCACTCTCACCCAAAAACCCTAGTTTACGTCACACGCAAACCCCTAAACAACAAATTAAAGCTCTAAAATAATGACGATCGGAGGGGATTGCAAGCGGAAAAGAAGCGCCGCAGTATGAAATTGGCCCTCATATAATTACAATAGAACTTCACTTACAGGTAAGTTCGTTTAATTGTTCAATTATTTATGACAAATTTCAAAAATTAGTCGTCGATAATTAATTGTTCTTTTTTATTCATAGGTATCTATGCTGTAAAAGCAAGGTTGACCCTGGTGCCAAAGGAGCGAGACAAATGTTCGGAGATGCTAATAATGGGCGATTTGTCGCATCGAGTTGTCGACGAGTTGGCCACTCTCGTTAACAATATTTTTGCACCTATGCTGAGTAAGCCTGAAAATCACAAGGACCTGCCCGAAGTGGCGATTCAGGATATGTGCAAACATGTTCACTCTATCAGAGATACACTTTACCAGGTATGGAAATTCCGCTCGTACAAGGGACATATTAGTCAGTATACCCCAGAATTAACGTTCGATAATGTACTAAATTCTATACATGAATTAATACTTGTAGATGTGTCGGCACCCAAAATTTAAATGTTGGCCATTTACAGATTCCGATTTTTATTAATATTATAATGAAACTCACAAATTGGGAAATAATTATTTAATATTATTTTGAACGCGTAAACATATTCGCAAGTGCGCGTATTCATTGTATAATCAATACAAAATGGGCAACTAAGAAATCAATCCCCAATAAACATTATTTGTACGTCAAGGCTCAATTCTTTCTATTCCAGCAGCAATAATAATTTTTGTAAATAGTTGGTTACTAATATCGGTACTGTATATAAAAATTCTAATTAGTATGATACAATCTATTATTTATTATCCCAATATTGATTCTTATCAATTATTCTTCGTGCAGTACTTAACGATTAAGAGTTTTATAATAAATGAACGTGCATGTTAATTTAAAACTCCATTGCTAAAATTCCTCGGGATTCGATATTTTATACAAGAAAGATGTCGCATGAACGATAAATTTGTTTAAAATTGTTGCATTTCCAGTCATCGTTGGTTTGGTTCGTGGACGAAAATGACTGATAAATATTTTACTCAGGTAAAAGGCCAAGTAAACGGTAAAACCGTATTACCAATGCCAGCGGGTTTGGAGAAAGTGGATCACGTCGAAAGACTCATCTCTCAGGACGGGCCGCAAGCTGTTGATCTATATTTGAAGAGCGCTATTGAGGGTGTTGTAATAAAATGGGCCTACTTGGTCAATGATGTTGTAACTCACGAGTCCAGTGCGGCTTTCGACAATGGTCAAAATCCAACACCGAACGTGGAGCTCGAATATTGGTCCAAGCGCTTGGTTAATTTGAGGTCTGTTTAATTATATATTAAATGTTCAAAAATTTGACAAAGTTATTAAGGAGTTTAATTTGTGTAAATAAGACATCGATTTTTTTTAAATGTGAAATAACAGCTATGATGTATGGGTTTATAGTAGAGGAATAGAAGGTAAGCTGGAATACCTGCTTGGAATGGAAATTATCACTGCTTGCACAGCAATACCTGTAACAAGTTTCCTAACAAGAACTTGTGTTACGTATGTCTCAATTTCATTTCCTTCAATTCCTTTCCTCAGAACTATATTCCTACATATACTTGATAACACCGTTTCCATTTATCATTGAAAATTATAATTTGAAAACATATACTTATAATTATAATTGAAAAATTATAATTGAAAACCTATACTTTATGAATGCTAATGAAGCGTTAGTCGAAACCTACCTCAGTACAGTGAAAAGCGTCGCCAATGTACTAAAATTTATGCAAAATTTATGAATCATCAACACTTGTGAATGTTATATGCCTTTAAACAACGCGATTAAGTGTGTGACAAAAAATTGAGACACGTTTGATTCGCACTTTGAAATACTAGCACGACATCAAACATTATCGTTTCATTAAAAACACACAAAACGTGCGAGGACGGAATTTTCACCGTTTAGATATCAAATGTCTCTTGAATTATTCATTCACGTGTGTCGCAATAGAAAAATAATAGACTTAAGTAATTGGCTGCAAAATTGATGAATGCAAATGTGTTCAAATAACACACTTGGATTGATAGTATAGTTTTCCACGGATAAACATACCTATCGATACACACTCATCCTTTCAGAAGAATTAAAATTGAGCAAAGTGAAGAGTTTTCAGTGAGCCTATGAAATAATTATAGTCGCATAGTTTTCGACCTTGAGAATTCGAATGTCACGAAATTGTCCGTTTTTCTGATACAGGAATGGATGAAAATGATTGATGCTGCTAGAGCGATTCAACAAGAACTCTCTGTGTTTCAATCCCAAATTTATCCGATCAAAGATCTTATGCGAATCAGTTTGTTGCACCTGTTCACATTAATAAACAGATCGTAGAAGCAATGCGAAATCCAGATCGTAGATATAGAATGACTGCGTATCCTAGTAACCATTTGATTGATTAATCAATAAACGTCGGAATTCTACATAATGTCGATCGATCTTCGGAGTTGCCTTAACTTCATACAACTGATTAATCAATCTCTGAAGTACGCACCATAAAAAATGTATTTCCTCGAATTTCCTTCCCACACGAATTGAACCTTGCTATTTTTTAGGATGCGACGAAGGAGCAGATACTCTGTTTTAAACTTCCAAACTGAATAATCAAGTTGCAAATTTAATAGCGCGCGCCATCTATCTAAGACGTTTAACCCGTCAATTGTACGTGTATCCGTTTATATCAGAGCACAAGTTCATACGAATAAAATTTGAATACATTTCTGCAGCGTTTATTATGATAAAAATCTTCGAGATTGAAAATTTGGTTAATTTTTAGTTTCACCAGCCATCTAAATCTCTAACCAGTAACACGTACCTAAAAATTGGCTGAGTCGAATATTGTTGTTGAACCGTGTTCGAAATTAACAGTTAAGCCAATTAAAAACTCCCAGTACAACCAATCTCTATTCAAAATTTGCAAACCTCGATGTATCCTTGTATACTCGTGTTGCCGTAACTAATTTTTTTGCATCCCGATTTAAGTCCGGAGGTTAAATAATCGTCAACAGTACTCGTCAACGTATCCTTTTATACTCGTGTTGTCGCAACTAAAATTTTTGCATCCCGATTTAAGCTCGGAGGTTAAATATTCATCAACAGTATCCATCTGAAAAAATTGTGGTATTGGTTTTCAGGAAAGGAAATATATCGAAGATATTGTGACAATAGTATCAAAAAAATATCCTCTTCGTTTTTATCGTACGGTGTAATGATTTGGGGAGGAAGATCTTTTATTGCGAGAGCTTTCGGATGAAGATTACGGGACTAAGTGAATATCTAGGGTCACATGAACATACACATACACATACATTTAAATATATATATACACACAGGGTGTCCCAAAAACCAATAATAATGTTGGAGATGCTGACCGGTATGATGATTAGCATAACCATATTGTTATCTGAATATTACTGAAATATCGTGCTATCAAAAACAAACCACAGATGAATTCGAAAGAGCTGGCAATGTTTTTCGCAAGACCATATTGCTACTGAATGTTTGTCGAATCAATGTTGCAAATGGTTACCGTTGCACGGCAAGCATTTTTTGAAATCTATTTCGAATTCACATTGCTCAGCTTTCAGTTGTTCAATTGTTTGGTACTCTTGGAATGATCTCTTAATGATATTCAAACAAGAACCAAAAAATAGTGTGAATATTTTGAAAACTACGATACATTTAACCGAGGTCACGTTTGATCATGCTCCATCATAATGAGCTGTGTAGTAAAAATCGATGATTTTATCACTGGTTTTTGGGACACCCTATATACATAGTATTATCTGTATTGCTTCAGATATATTTTCGATCAGCTCCGAGAGGATCGAGTTAGAAAAATGGGGATAATCTTGGAATCGACCGACAGCGCTTACCATCCATGTTTTCGCACGCTATTTGGCAATGTCGTGGCTTCCCTAGCCGAGGCGAAAGCGATATCCTTATACTTGACACCGTTGAGGCGATGCTTCAGGGTCATTGAGGAAATTGACTTTTCCGAAGCTAAGCCCTTAATGGCGACCCTCATTCACAAGGTTGGCCTCGCTTGGGCAAAATCTCGCTACTATCAGTCGTCGAGTAAGCTCATCGTTATGCTCAGGCAGATATCCAACCTGTTGATACATGAGGCGAGAAGATTTCTCGATCCTTCGTCAATATTCCAGAGTGACGTGGACGAGGCTCTGCAACGCGTACAAATATCCCGAGGTAATTAAACATTTTTTGTTGTTGTCGATTGTCCATTCAAAAATCTTTTATAAACCTTTATCCCATCGTCCGATTACAAAACAGCGATGGTCAAATTGAGGATAGCTATACAGAGTGTTTGGCGCATCGTTTGCCAAATTAAATTGGCCGAAAGCGGGGGCATTTGAGTTATTGGGCCTAAAGAGATAGACTCAAGGCACCCTCACCTTTCGACCAATTCAATTTAGCAAACGATGCGCCAAACACCCTGTATATCAAATTTTTGCAAGATTTATGCGTGTGCCCTTAGTTTTTCCTTTCAACTGTCAATGGTCATATATTGCCGAATAGATATTATATAATTACCGAAATTTATGGAAATTTATCCAAATTCTGAAAATATAATATCATCAAGATATAAGAATATACATATCATTAACCCTTTGCGGTGCAAGGTCGTTAAATTTGTTGGTTTTGTTGATACTAGATGGTAAATAGGTTATTATTAACGGAAATAATAATTTTAAAAAAGTTATTAAAAATGAGGTATTTATTATTTAAAAAAAACGGCATATTTTGTTGCATATTAGCAACAAAACAAAATCTGTCTAAGAAATAATAAAAAAATGATATCCTAGTAAAAATATTATTGATTATTGAAAGACATCCTCTTACTTCTTACTTATATCGATTTCAACAGCCAAATATCACTATTTCACCAAAAGATATTTTTTCGTAAACGAACTCGAAGAACGCGAAACAGGCTTGTACTCGTTTGTCACTTCAATCAAACACAAATACAAGTATCGCCATCTAGTGAGCTTGTTTGTTACTAAATAGTTAGAATGCTTTGTTGCCGATGTACAACATCGAGTAAAGTCGGTCTATCGCCATTTGGTATATTTTTACTTCTATTTGAATGGTATGTTGCAGAAGTA
>JAPYZI010004114.1:0-14837 GCA_030523105.1 Ophioninae sp. A BG-2022a
GCTGTACGAAGTTTTTGTTTTCGGGTTTTGGAAAGTTTTGGTTTGTTTTTTTTTGTTTTTCTTATTTTTCGAAGAAACGAAATAATAAAGTTTCCGCGGTGACGGAAGAAGCCGAAAGAAACTCACCGCTTAGAAACCGGAACTCGCCGGTAAGATAAAAGACAATATTTTTCTCTGTATTCCTGAGAGAGCCAATCCAGCGGTGTTTGCCTCTCGTTTGGCTCTTTGCCTCTCGCGTGTTTCATTCTCGATCATTCGGGAATACAGTGAGACCTCGATTTTTTTTTTTTTTTGTTTTGTCTCGTTCGAGCGTACGAGCAGTTGTGAAAAATTGTTTTTCAGCAAAGAGGCGTGGCTCCAGACTCTTCGCAAACCGAAGCGAAGTTGGATTTGTTTGGGTTTTAGTAAACCCAAACATACCATTTGCGTTTGGTTTTGTGTGTAAAAAATCGTTGCCGGAAAATCAGAACTCATAATTTCGTAGCTTATAACTAAACCCAAACGAACCCAAACAAACCCGGTTTCGAAGATAAAACATGATTGATAACGACGTAACAAAACGACAAGTATAATCATTCAAAAAGATTTTTTTTTTTTTCTATAAGTATCAACTCCAACCCAAACAAACCCAAACGAACCCAAACAAGACCCGAAAAACTTAATTTTCAAGATAAAACGTCGATGATAACGATACAACACGATAAAAAGCATAATAGCTGAAAAAACGTGCGTTACATTTCACCGATGTCAACTCGAACCCAAACAAACCCAAACGAGACTAAAAAATCAGAAGGAATCGAATTTTCGAGATGAAAGATGGATGATAATCAACTATAATCGATGAATCACCGAAAAATTCCCGTGCGATTCGTCACTTCGCAATTACCGACGTGACTTCAGCGCGCCCTTCAGCATCGGCAGATTTTCGTACTTTCGACAATAAAAAAAAATCTCACCGAGTTTCGATAACTTATTCGTTTCGACGCAACAAATTCCATGCAGGCGAAGTGTGAAAAGTTATTCCTAAGCGGAGAGGGGGAGGGGGGGGAGGGGTGGTTCGAAGCTACCGCCTGCTTCAGTGTATCGAATGACAGAATCAAACGAGACGGGCCCTCGTCAATCGATAATCCGCCGCCGCGAGCACGCGAAAAAAAGAAACGAAAAAAAAAAAGAAAGAAAACGAACGTAGCGACGCGTATGCTAATTGGCGACAACTCCGATTCACCGTGAACGCGAAACGCGATGACGAGGAAAAAAAAAAAAATGAAGGAGAACGCATGCAGAACGAATTATATCTGTCTTCTAACCTGATTCAACGAGGTTGGTATGATGTCCGGTGTCTGCGGCAGCATTTTTTAATTCAAAAAATGTTGTCGTTATGTTTGTTTTTTTTTTTTTTTTCAAACTAAAACACACCGTCACTCGCAACGGACTCCGAGAGCACGTTAGATCAGTCAAAATGCACGGTTGCAAACCCGGCGGTTTTCGGTGTCGCACGGGAACGCAGTCATTTTATTTAACGGAACGTTGAAACGTCACGAAAGAAGAAAAAAAACAACAACGATTCACAGCTTCCGACAACACAAAAACACACCTTCGAGTTTTCCCAGCGATAGATCGATAACTCGACTCGCTGATCCTCTCACTTCGCACGATAAGGGTTTTCCAATAAACGTAACTGTTTTAATCCAAAAATAACAGTCGAACGTCGTTCAATTAATTGTGTTCTTTTTACTTGACGGGTAATAAACAACGATGGGGAGAAACAAGGATCGAATTGATACGAAGAAAGAGAAAGGGTAAAAAACGCGAAACGGAGACTCCGTCCCTTTCGACGGTCCACGCGAGACTGACTAGCCGGGGCGCGGCGCCGCAATCGCGAAACTTGCTCGAGTCGGACGCGGCCGAAACTTACCGAGAACTCTCGAGCGTCCCTCCACCACTTCGGAGAGATGCCTCGCTGGTTTAGCTATTCCCGCTGTTCGATCATCGTCGTGTTTTCATTTTCTTTATTTCCTTTTGTTTTTCTTTTACCGAGTAATGGTATTGACCGACTCACCTCTTTCTCTTTCTCTCCCGGACTTTGAGAATTTATAACAGCCGCGTCTCCAAAGAACTACGTCGTTGTTATTAATTTATACAAAAAATTCTATGTCTTTCGACGTTTCGTTTTTGGGGTTAAAATTCTTTTTTTCTATTATTGCGTAAACTTCGCATCGCGTAACTTTTCCACTCGGATTCTTCGATAAGTTCCGGTATTTATTGACGCGACTGTTGCGAGAAAAATAACCGAAGGTATTTGAAGCGTCTGCGCTGTAAAAAAATTGATAAATGCGTACGAGACGTTTGACGTGAAATCGATGTTTTTTCTTGTCCTCTCTTTTCGATAAATCGCTTTTTCGCGAGCGAACTTTTTTCGAATCCAGAGAATCGTATAAGTAGAATGCGTTCCCCTCTCACCTGTTTGAGGCTATGCGATAACGAGTCGATTGCGTCACGTTTGTGGAGGCCGAGAATACTATACGTTGTAAAAGTATTATACACCGGGAGATTTGATGACTCAGATCTTCGAGGAGACACCCGCGATCGTGTACGTTGAATTCGGTTGACGATCCGTGCATGCCTCGGGCGCTCGATTCCTTGGATTCCGGAACGAACGGATACGAAAGCACTTCGTCACATATCGAGTCCAGACTTCGGAGAATTTCGCTGTCGGTGCTCTCGCTCGCCTACGCTTTTCTTTCTCCCGGAACGTGCGTTCGTCACGGCAACCACGCACGGTCGTTTCGGTCGCTTCGAGATTTGAAGTTTGAGGTTAGGTCGCGAGGAAATATAACGTGATGCATTTTCCGGATTATTATTGATATCATTATTATTATTAATATTTATGTGTATAATATCATCTATAATATATTATAATAATTATAATAAAACGACAATTCGTTCTCGTAAATCGTAAACCGCCGAGTCGGTTCGTCGAGTATTTCCGACCTTCTGAAGTACGTCGGAAGTTTTATGGATGAGAGAGTCTTTTATTTTTTTTATTGCTTCTGTCATTCGAACGAAAACGGTGTTCCGATAATTTCTCATATGATTTCGACGTACGTCGTTTTGCATTTACTTTTTGTTTACGGAGGCACAATTATTTTCATCGGTGTTCCAATTCAAAACGGTATTACGTAGTACACCCGGTTACTCATTTATCTGTTATTCCATTGAAATTCTTCAATATCGAGAGTAAGCGGGGTATCCTCAACAGGCTATGAACGTATATATAAATATGTATGCCACGGAGGCTTCGCGTATTTCAAACGCGGAGCACGTCCCTAGAGACAATGGCTTGGTTTCTATTGTGACTGGATCAATAATCGATCGGAAACTTGTAGTTGATAATAATGATATTTAATAATAAATTAATTTTTTATTAGTGGTATCTGTAACTAAGCTGGTAGCGATTTTAATTTCGTCAAAGGAGACGCCATTTTGAGAGCTGTGAAAATCTTCCGTGACGTGACATTTCCAATTATTGGAATCAATTGGCGATTTCAGTAATGATATTTTGAGGTTATAACGGGAAATAATGATATTTTGAGGTTACAAGTAAAGAAAAATAAATATTTTCGATCGCCGCGCAAGTGAATGATCGAATTAATTGCAAATGAGGAGAAATCCAGGCCAGCATCGAATTCTTGAGGGGTGGGTTATTAAGGGGTCTCGAGAACTGGACGAACGACGCTGGACGGAAGTTTCTCGATGATTCGGTCTCGGAGACTGTACTAATTACGTGGCCTAATTCTCGGTTCGGATTCCATAGGCGCCGTCCCCCCTCCAACCATGTTTCTCATTCTCTCCGATCTCCTCGAACGTCCGATTTCTTGCGAGCTTCGACTCGTGCGGTTCGGCACTTTTGAGCCCGCAGCAAGGTCGCGTGGCCCTCAACCCTCGTTTCGCCGATTTGACCTACACGGACAGTCTGGCTGGGAGTTTCGTACCGACTCGTACAAACAGGTCCGAACGAGTTTTGCCTCAATGAAATACAGCAAGTCCTCGATTAAATGGAACGCCCGAGAACCGAAATCGAATCTGAATTCTAACCTAGTAGTATCGAGTTTTCTTCGTAACATCAAATAACTTTTCAGGTTTCATGAAACCTTCCGAATGTTAAGCTATTCTGACAATTATAGGTTAATACGAGATTTTACGGCCCGAAAATACGATAGTTTCCGACTTCGAATAGGTATCGTGCTGCCATCTACCAGCAGTTTGGAGTAGTTTCTATCCTCGAACGTCGCCATATTTCACACGTCGGAATAAATACCCTTTTCGGAACGCGCACTAGGCTGCTATTTTTTTCCAAAAGGTACTATATCTAAAGAGTATCAAGATCAAATTTCAGGTTGAAATATTGTAAATTCGCGGAGGTCTGATTTTTCGAGTGAAAAAGTGCATGCTTTTCGTTCGCATCTGTTTGTGATTTTTTTTTACGTTTTGGATTTTCATTTCGTCAAAGACAATTTTCCTACGCTATGTACTACAATGTTCAAAGGTCGTTCGGTAATTTTTTGAACTTTTTTGGGCGGTTAGTTCGGTCACAATTCTGGTTTGAAAATCGACTGGGTAGAATCAATCCAGTTTGATCACGTTTTCGAAATGTACGGTTTTTTAAAACAATGATAATTCATGCTTACGTCAATCGCATCAAAATTTCGTGGCGAATCCGCCATTTTATTAGCTCACTGTCACTTTGGGGACACCCTCTATATAAGCGTGCATTCGTTGACGCATGCGCGCGTGTCCATACCTGTACGCTGGTCGGGAAGCGTGCAATCGTGGTTCTTTACAAGTACTGTTGTTGTCGGTTGGACGCGATCGTCCCGTGAGAGGAGTACGCGAGAAAGGTAACCGGTAGCGACGCCTGAAGATATTCCGGTTGTCGTTGAATAAATTTACCCCCGAGGCAAGGCCGATCGAGCGACCGCCAGACTGGCGTCGATGCTTTATTTATAACAGTCCCGGCAAAGGATATCAAAGAAAATAAAACCTCGTGTCTCCCTCCAGTTTCACGTAAGATCATTGATTCGATGCTTTTTCCTATTTGAACTCCGGAAAAGGAAACAAACTCGTATACATTGCCGCTATAAGAATGACCTCGGCCTGTGGACGCTTAAAAACGAACTTAAAAATTTTGAAAATTGTCGCCATTTTGCTCGATAACCGAAAATTGCAAACATTTTTTTGCCGATTTCAGAACTCGGTACTCGGAACTCCGAACTGTTTCTTTTTTTCATTTCGTTATGACCGTTTTTCACCCAAATAGAGCTTCAAAAAAGCTCCAAAAAAGTGTAAATGTTTCGATCTCTTAATTTTTTGGACAAGTTTGCATGTTCGGTCGAGTAAGTGTGCGAAAACCACCGACAGAGCTAGTGAAATAAAACGTTATTTTCAAATTCGTTATTTTTTATTAGTAAAAATAAAAAAGGAGGAGCGATTTGTTTTGTGTCGAACTCCCGGTATGTCGTTAATCCGGAAGTCTGACGTTAGCATGCTTGAACGACTCCGAAATAACGTTTGTCTTTTATTCGAAAACCCGCGAAGTTTCAGGACCGGAAATAATACGCGGTGACGAAGAACGACTATTGCGGAAAAGCGATAAGAACTGCTGATAACACAGTTGTCCGTTCGGTAAAAATGAAAACGAGAAGATAAAAAGGATAAGCTAAAATCCGTTGATCGTTTATTCGTTTAGTCACGCAATTGACGTTTATGTGGAAAGTTATCGTGTCTAATTAGTTGCGATTGAATATATATATATATATATATATATATATATGCTACGAATTAGTTTCAGCTAAATGTGTGATGAATGAAAATACGATTTTCCAGACAACGGGAACTTCATGTTCGCGTGTATGAAAAAAAAAAAACACAAAATAATCCTGTTTCCTTCCAAGTCGTAGATGCTAAAAAAGTTACAGAATAAAAATCCGTGGCAGTCTGAAACGAAAATCTATCGGCGGTGAATATTCTTTCGTTTCCAGTCACATTAGTCGTGTCTTCATAAGCCTAGGCCACATACGATTCTCGTCGATATGAGAAACGATAAAAAAAACAGAACTTTACGCCCATTATGTATATATGTATCGACTCGACTCGATTGGAATGATCGAACACGTAATTCTCCGAAAGACAAAAGCAGTCTGCGTAGTGATGAACGGTTTAAAAGCTGTGTCCGAAGCTTCGAAGCGACGCAGCGCAGAGCCAATATTAGGTTAACACGGTCTTCATTGACGCAACGAAAATTCTTGGTTTCAGCTTCAACGGGTTTAAAGTTTTGTCGAGTCAAAGATTTGTGTTTGCTTCGTTTCGCGAAGCTCTTCTTTTATCTTCCTTGCGTACTTTCTAAGTTAGGTTTATCGTCAATCGTGGTACAGGTTTCGTTTCAACACCCGAAATCATTGTTCGGGGTAAACGCTTGATCTCGTCTACTTCGAGAATGTACGAAGCGACCGAGGCGTACTTCCGGTACGAATCGATAAGCGACGCACAATGTTTTAGGCTTCATCGGGTACTGCGCCTCGAAAGTCTCATTTGCTTCTCGATCTCGAATCTGCGCACGTCTGCGCGCTGAAGAAAATCTTGACGTTCGAGATAACCGTCTTTTCCACGATTGTGCGTGTTTATCTCTTCGTCGATGTTTTCCTCTCTCTTGAATGTGTCCCAGTCCAATTTTGATTTTTCTAGGGTACTTATTTTCGCTTTTTTCCCTAATTGACCAAGAACCGAGGACAAACCGCCGAGACCGGTCCGCTTCGTACCTCGTCCTCTCGACGATCCCAACGAGGATTCCATACTCCCCGGCGCTCTTTCCACAGAGGCCAGCGACAATCTCGCTTCCGCTGAATCCACGGGTACTTCCTTCTCCAACTTTATCTCTTCCCCGGCGAACTCGAAGATCTTCGTTATCTTCACCTTTTCTTCGGTTTTCGGCCTCACGATCGGCGGCGTCGATTGAATCACGTTCGACGATTTAACGGATTTCGATTTTGATACTGTTCCTAAAAATGCATTTTGTTATTTACATGTTACACCGATTTTTTAAATATTACTTTTTGTACTGCGTTGTTCGGAGTTTAACGATAAGTTAACAAATCAGAGTTCAATGATACGATAAAAAATCAAAGTTCAACGTTTATCCCAACAAAGCGTTAAAACTTGGAAGAATGGGAAGCGCGTATTAAAACAGTTCTTATTGATAAATTAGTTAACCGTTGCGAGCGTCCGATAACGCTCGAGCAAAATCAACTAAAAGCAAGACTGGACAAGAAATGGTGAGCTTCCGACCTGTGTCTTTCATAAAATCAGCCCACAGCAGATCAGCTTTTTTCTTCTCTTCTTCTTCAGTCAGTGGCCGCTTTTCTTCTTCGTCCTCCGGTTCCGGTTCTTCCGTGATGTCTTTCTCAGCTAGAGTCTTCTTTTTTCTTTTGCTTCTCGTCTTCTTACTGCCTTTTCTCAGTTTTTTCCCTTTGTTCGATACTACTTGATTTTCATCGTTTTCATCTTCAGGAGCACTTTCCGCATCACCCTCGGACTCAACTTCGGACACCGGTTCTGCACCCTCCGGCACGTAGTCTTCGTCATCCTCGTCAGAGTCGGATGGTAACTCGTGTTCTTGTGACATTCCACGAGGAATACAATGCTGAAAGGAGAATATAAAAAACGCATGATTCCCCGTCGGAAAAAAGGTAAGAATCGAATTTATTATGAATTTACGAACCTCAGTAGTTAGTGATTGTCAGATTTTTCTTCCGATTTGTTAATAACGCTTAATGTTATTTTACGACGAATAATAGTCGAGCGCTGGGCGGTTGTTGACTAAACCCAAATTAACCCAAAGAATCACAGTCCTAGAGGAATCACAGAGAAGCACGAACGAAGTTGAGATTTATCGTAGTTTCTTGATTTTGTTGTTGTTCGATTAACCTAAATCACGAAGCACTTTTTTTGTTGTTTTGCGTCCTTCGAAAGTACAAAAACTGAGCAGGAGAGATTGCTTAAATCGGAGCGAACGTTTTAACGATTAGCAGACGTGGGGCACGATGTCCCGAAACGCATTCGGGCTTAGCGACGACTGCAGTGCCGTGATACGCCTCTGGATCTTTACAGAACTAAATATTTTCGTTGCGCGATGTATACAAAGTTTTTAGTTTCCTGCTCTGCTACCGCAGCGCTAGTTATGTTGTTAGAAGCACATAATACGCTTATATACCTACATATAGGGTGTCCCTAATCGATTGATTCGAAAGAACATATCGTGTCGGTGACAAAAATGGCAACGATGTTAATAATCATGGAAATACGACTAAAAATATAACTATATGGTACTACATAATTTCAAAATGTTACTATTGTATTTAAAAAAGTCCTCTATCTGTCATTCAGTGTTATTACTGATAAATAAGTTAATATTTAGTGACAAATAATGATAGCACTATGTGGATATTGATCAAGAATGATACGATACATTTGCAAACACATTATTTTGCTAAACCGTTCGAACGCGAGACTCGTGTTTCCCGGACAAAAATATTCTCACGGAACAACTGGCGCCACATGCAGGTGAAAGATAGAATTAACGAACCTGGACAAAACGCGATTCGTTTTAATGGGTTGTGTTTCCTGCAGGCTTCGGATATACTCGATGTACGAGGTGGCGCAAGTTCATTTTTCAGGTTGCAATCTTTCGCGATTAAGTACGTTTGAACGTGAAACATCTTTTGAAGAAACGTTTATCAAAAATTTCGAAAATTCGTACGAAAAAAGAGTATGGCTCCTGAGGAAAGGCTCGATCTGAAAAGATGTCGAATCGTTTTAGTAAGAATACGCATTCCTGGAATCCGAGAAGGAACCCTCGTTTTCGAGTATGCGGAAAGGATACGGTGTCAACTCGACACTCGCGTTACAGGATTTCACCAGCATCCTCCCTTCCGCGTGAAAGAGATAAATGAACGGAGTTCGTACGAAAGTGGGATTAAAACGGTGGATCAGGGCTCCCGACTTATACTTCTTCCAAAAAGGAAGTCGTATCGTTCAGTTGTCAAAAACCGGACAAATTCATCAATCAGGTACTTAAGGGATGACTTTTACGAAGCCTGAAATACGACGTGATGAATTTTTCGCCGATAACCCAATTGAGTATTAACAACAAATATGCCGCTGAAATTCCAATCACGTATGAGCTTTCGAGTTGGAATCCTGAAATACTCTTTTTCTCGCGGCATCCATAATTCCCAAGCAAACAAAAACGTCGAGCTCCTCGCTCGTGATGATTTCTTGGCATTAAATGTTACAATGGTCGACAAAATTTGTCGAAAATGTCGCTGGGCATTCCGACGGTTCAGCGGAAGTACAATAAACTCCTATGGACGCATCGGTTCGTCCAATAACGCGAAAATAGTCGTGTTTCAACATATATAGTACTCACGTACGTCATCCATGCGTTATTAGATCCAATTTGTTACAAGCTTCATCGTTACGCCGTCCGATGGCGCTGCGAGAAGTATCAGGAAAACAGATCGTACTCTTCACCACTCGTGCTCTCCTGATCCGGAATCTTAAAAGCGTCGACAAAATTTGTCGAAAATATCGTTATCCCGAGCATTCTAAAGGTATACCAGATTTCCCGCACACGTTTGGGTTTCGGTTTGGGTTTGGGTTCAAGCCCGCAAGAGTTCCGGAAAAACAAAAACAATTTGTAGGTTAGACCCATTTCCTAACCTAATCAGGGTACGATGTTTTAGCCTGGTAAAAACGTGATATTTTACATCGATAAAATCGAAGTCAGGGAAAATGTCACAAAAGTAAAGGCTCGCTAAAAAATCTTAGTTAAGACTCTATAAAAACAAATCCATTAAAATCCATGACGATCGAAAACAGACGCAAAACGACGATCATAAATATCGACAATGTTTATTTTTTTTTAGCTTTATTAGCGAATTCATAAGCTTTTAAGATCGAGGATAGTATTCCAACAAAAATGACTTTAAAATGAATCTTTAAGGGGGTGAAATCTCGAATTCAATTTTTGGCTGGAATTCTATCATTTCTCGAGTAAAAATCATTAAAATCGAACTAATGACATTGACTATAAATTGATAACGTACAAAATAGACAAAAATCGATCTTTAAGGGGTTAGTTATTTCGAAAAAGTTTCTTCAAGAAAAATATCGTTCGTTCGAGATAGTTACGAATTAACGAATTATTATTTTATTAACGAATAATTGAAAACGATGAGGGCAAATTCTGAATTTGCTACGCGACTTCCGGTGGCGCTAAGAACTTGGAAAAAGCGATTTTAAAATCGCTAAATCGTGCCAGGTGGGTACATACGTCGTGGAGATACGAAACATTCTCAAACGAGAGTTGGAGGAGGGGACGAAAAAATAAAAATGACGAGTAGTGGTGGAAGTCGAAAGCTCCGCCCGTGGAAGTTCCAAATCCCTCTCCAAATCTCTTTTTATTTTTCGTCTCTTTCTCAGCTTTCGTCTTTTCTCTCTTTCCGAAGAGTCTTCGGGATCCACTTAACGGGGAGCAATTAGTTCCGGCTGCTCGTGGAGCCCACGCGGTCATTTCACACTCTTCGTCTTTAGAAACCAAAAAAACTAGAGTCAACCCTTTTTGAAAAGGATTTTTCGTCCTTTTTCGCCCGCCGAACGGAATATTGCGAACCGCGGGAAATTCAAAAGTGACGATCGATGCAAACGTGAAAGAAATCGATATATATATATATATATATATATATATATATTTTTGAAACGGTTATCAAAGTTTTCGAGTTTTTGATAATCCGAGTGAAAAGTCATGCCTCGAAAACGCAGAGCCTCCGTTACTTCTCTGGACGATGATGACTTCGCATCAGACGATAAATACAGCAAAAACGAGCTGGAAACTCGAGCACCCAGAAACGCAGCGAACGCCCGCGAAAGGGCTCGAATGAGAGTTCTTAGCAAAGCATTTTGCAGACTGAAAACGACCCTCCCTTGGGTACCGGCAGATACGAAACTCAGCAAACTCGACACCCTCAGACTCGCGGCAACTTATATCGCTCATTTACGAGCCGTCTTGAGGGAGGACGGCGATACGCATCCCGATTCCACCAGGTCTTTGTCACTTGCACTGGTAAGCCGTTTTTCGTTAAAAAAAAACGTCCTTGAAAAAGAAAAAAAAAAACATTAAAGTTTGGGCTACTGGGATCGAACGAAAGCTTCTTTCGGCAAAAATTTATTTTCATGATACCAGCGATCGGAAAAGTCTTTTCTTGACGTTTTTTTACCTTCAAATTAACAAATTCGAGTTCGTAATTTCGTTAAAAAAATGAATATCTGGAATAGTTATTAATTTTCATACGGGAAATGCAATCGATTCTTTCCAATGGCAGTTTTTGTAATCAGTTTCCTTCTCAATGTTTCAGTAATCGAATAAAATCTGATTCGGTAAATTTTTTTCAAAATTTTCAATGCTCAAGTTTTGAATTTTTCAATTATCAACTTCCCAATTTTCCTATTTTCAATTATTTATTTTTCAATTTTTCCGGAACAAGTATTTTCATAATTTCAACGATGAAAATAAATAAAATACACTTTAACGAATAGATTTATTAAAATATAATTGATTAACCCAAACAAACTAAAAATAATGTAATTACAATAAACAAAGGGAAATAAATAAAATTCTCTTGTAACGCGTTGCTTTGTACGATTTATTTAAAAAAAAATTGAAAAAACCTAAAACAGTCGAACCTTTTTCGAAACAATGGTCAAAAATAAGTATGACAATGAAAAAAAAAAGGAAATAAAAAAAACATACGAGGAATTCAACGAAAACAAACGACTTTTAATATCTTTTCGCTGAAAGCGAAGATAGAGAAGCGAACGAATCGGAATAACATTGTACCAGGTGGATCCAGTCTGCCCGTGACGAGACCTAGTGGATTCCTCGTACTTGGTACAGAAACGTCTTGTATCTCCGTTTATGTCTCACCAGGTGGACCAAATCACCCCCGATTTCTTCTCCCCTCTTTATTTTCCGCCATTAAAACCGAGTTACTCGACTTATTAAGGGGCTCGATCCGTGTACTCTGACCGGATTTCACGTTTGGGTTTCTCTCGTATTGTTTCAACGCTCGTTTCTCTATTTTTCCTAAATACGAAGACAAAAACTTTTCTTCAAAAAACATCTTGTACCTTCAATATTCATATTTCCATCGTAAATTCGTAACGCAAGAAAACTGATGGATTAAATCAAAGAGAAAGAAAAATAATTCTTCGAACCCAAACAAACCCAAACGAGCATTTTACTCGACGATATTTTTCAACCCAAACAAGCCCAAACCAACCTCCAAAAAACCATAGAAAAACTGAACGATCCTGAGAAAAGGCAAGCGAACCCAAACAAATCGGAAATCTCCCAAAAATTCAAAACTAACTCGAAAAAATCCTAGAAAATCTAAACGATCCCGAAACAAAGCTAATAAACCCAAACAAACCGGAAAATCCCAAAAAACTCCGAATAAACTCGAAGAAATCAAAAACAAAATAGAAAAAATCCAAAAAAAAAACCCAAACAAACCCAAAAATTCAACAAAACTCAAACTAAATTTTTTAATTATTCAATTTTCCGTCGAAATGAGTATTTTTGATAACGTCCCGAGATTCGAAAAAAAAACAAAAACAAAAACAAAAAAAACAAAAAAGAAGTAACCGGATTAACGATCCTGTTGGATATTACAGTCGTGGCCGTTCGCAATTCAGGGAGCT
This sequence comes from Ophioninae sp. A BG-2022a, assembly GCA_030523105.1. Lineage (NCBI taxonomy): Eukaryota > Metazoa > Arthropoda > Insecta > Hymenoptera > Ichneumonidae > Ophioninae sp. A BG-2022a. The sequence goes on from JAPYZI010004114.1 coordinate 12,814, forward strand.
ACGACGCCGATGCTGTTGAACAACAGTTGCGGCGTGTCATCGAGTTCGAGCTCGTCAAGCCCGAATCATCATTATCGGGGTCAGAAGCAGTTGGAGAGTCACGACGTACAGAATTACAGTCATTCGAGTCATCAGCATCTGTCGAGTTGTCACGATTCCCAACATATTTCTTATTACTGAGTATATCACTGATCACTCTTTGATCTCGCAATTAACGAGCCTTTCATCGAAAAACCAAGTTTATCGCTCCGTTTTTTTTTAAATATTTTTTTTGTGCCCGCACGAACCAACATATTCCAAAGATTTTTCGTCGACTGCACCGACGAAATTACGTAGAAATATTTCCATTCTTTTTGTTTTTTTTTTTATAAATTTACGACATTCATTATTCATTAGAAGTTATTTGATTTCATTATATATATATATATATATATACAATATTTATAAACGATTAATTTTAATTCGCGACTTCGTTCACGCGAAACATCGAATCCCAAAATTTTTGTTGCAATAATTTCGAAACCCCTTAAGCCTTGATTTTCGATCGAATATTTACACCCTTAAAGTTTCATCCTGACCGTAAACCGGAAACGTATCGATTTGAAAGATCAAGCGTCAGCTTCAACTTTCGTAAAAAAAAAAAATTGATTCTCAAAGCATTTAAAACAAACAAGGCTATATTTATGAATTTTTAACAAATGAATTAATAATAATATCGTAACTTTTTAATGAAATTACGGATAAAAATATCGGATCTAGGGTTTATTATGATTTTTATACTTTATTTCGGGGAATTCGGAGTTGGTGATAAAGGGCTAACCTAAAAAAATCAAACGATATCACGTTTAGAATAATTATTATTGTTACGAGGCTAGTCCGAGAGGAAAAGAGAAAAAACGTTGGAGTTTTTCTTTCTTGTTGAGTTCGAAAGTGTTTGTCGAGTCGAGGGAAGAGGCTTCCGGATAGCTCAAACGGAAGAAAAGAAGGATACGATGAACGAGACTGGCGGATCGGAGACCTCAGCTTGTCAAAACAGGCGGAAGGACCTTTTGTGTAAATTTAAAAGCTAAAATAATATATCTTGTTCCACAAGCTCGTATAGTACTTTTCTTCTGTTTTCTTCTGTTCCCATCAGCCCCCCCCCCCCCCCCCCCCCCCCAGCTTCCCTCTCTTCGTGACCTTTAGCCTCTCATCCCTGTGCGTATAAGTTTTCGGTGAAAATCTAGTGTGTCAATATACAAAGTTTCTTCAAACCACTCGCGTCTATTCTCTCACATTTTTTTCTTTCTTTCGTTCAAGACATTTTTTTTGGACGACTTCCGGAACGCGAAATATTCCGATCGCATTGATGTTAGGTTATCGAGATGAATAAACAATGAGGATTTTGAAATTGTTAGTTTTCAAAGGGTTACATTTTTTAGAAATTTCATTTTGTTAAATAGTCTTTTGGAATTATTGTTCGTTAGCAAATTTTGAGTGATTTTAAACAGTTTTTGTTGTGGGAATTAATTGAAGTTTATTCATTAGTTATTGAGGAATTGTTGGACTGTTATTTATTTTTGATTACCTTTAAAAAGGCTTTGATACGCTTTGGCAAGAGGCTCGAACGTTGTTTTTTTTATTCTGAAATAGTTTTGAGCGTCTATCCAATCGAAAATTTTCAGCTGATTACGAATATCGTAGAATTTTCGTCGAAAGCACTGCACACAGCAAAGAAAATCGTGTTTTTAGAAGTTTTTTATGATTTTTTTATATAAATTTTGGGTTTTCGGGGAAATGAATGGTATATTCGTGTTTAGGGGATCAAATTACATCATAATAGACCATTTAAAAAAATATTAAAAATCAAAATTTTTTTTCGATTTTTGGGGACATTACGTTTTTTCACTAAATCAGGGATAACTTTTTTTCCTTTGGGAGTTGGGACTCCAGTTTGTGCTCAATCTCTTCGTTATGATTTTCTCTTCAAAATGCTTTTTTAATCATTAGAATCCGATAATTTTTCGATTTTTGGCAGAATTTCA
>JAPYZI010004115.1:0-14835 GCA_030523105.1 Ophioninae sp. A BG-2022a
TACCAAGTATCAAGTATACCAAGTATCAAGTATACCAAGTATCAAGTATACCAAGTATCAAGTATACCAAGTATCAAGTATACCAAGTATCAAGTATACTTGATACATTTTATGTTTGAGTAGCTCAGTCAGCATTAAGTATACCAAATATCAAACATACCCAGTATCAAGTATACACAGGATTAAGTATACTTAATCATTTGTACGTTTGGGTATACTTATTTCGGTTTACACTTAGTATTGGATTATACTCACTATACTTAGTATCAAGTGCTGCAGACTTTGATACTTCCACATTGTCTTCCTTTCCTCCACTATCGACATCATCGAATATTATCTATGACATGCCCAAACTCCGCTTTCAAAGCTTACATTAAAAATCGTTCACCGCTCATTGCACTCTAACAACCGGTGAAAAACATGTTTTTTTGTGAACGGTCAATTTGAAGTTCACCAACCATCGAATCTCTCATCAGTAATGAACGGCTCTGAAACACACACTGGCTTACGTGTTGAAGCTAATGGATGACGACCTTTTGCTTTCAAGCTCCGGATACGCGGTCCTTCCGTTTCTCGCAAAAGTGGAGTAAACGCGAGTAAGGAAAGAAATAGTGGTTGGACTGAAGTGAAAAATACGGAGGAGTGAACTCAAGAGGAATGTCAGCAAAGAATAGCCTGCTGGAACATCGTTCTTCATAATTCTCTGTCCTGGCAAAAGAGAGAGAAAATGTGAGAAAGAGAGAGCAGGGGGTGTTCTTTACCATCTCCCATAGCTCAGTGATGAGCTGTGCAGTTCTATATTTCTTTCCAAGTGGTATGAATGGAACTGGGTATTCGCTGGTTGTGCGAAAAGATCGCTGGAGACTGGCCGGTTGGCTGAAGTTGCTGAATGAAGGAAAGAATGGCAAAGATGAAACAAGAGATTCTGGCAGACACCTTTTTCGCCCTAACAGTGCTTTTTCATGCAACCACTTGGATTTAATCTTCATTTCGCGTGAGAGTTATACCGAGGTGAAGAGAGAGAGAGATGATCATCCAAGAGATTGATAGTTCTGCGATGATTTTTTCGGCGATGGCCTACGGCGGATGGCCCACATTTGTGATAATCATTCGAACGTTATTTTTTCTTTGTCTTCAAAGGCTCACTATCGCCTTTCGTTTCTTCGCTCATTACAGCATTCGTGGAATCAAAAAATGGATCAAGTATCGGTTGGTTTGAATCGTAGTACAGCCAAAAAAACAATGAACTACGCTCTCCGAGGCTTACATTGTAGTCAGATGAAAGTAAAATCATAGCTGAAGGGTATATTTCCAAAATGCTTAAAAGTTTAACCTATGAAGGGTATGGAAACAGAGAAACAAAAAAAAAAAAAAAAACCTTCGTCCCTTGAGGCAACTCGGATTGCCGAGTGAAATCCAACGATGTAGGAATTGCAGTTGGAAAGTAAATTTTACGATACGATGGAACTGCTAGTAAAACTTTCAACTCGTTTTTTCACGGAACTAAGTTATGGCAGAACGGTGTATACGAATGCTGATGATCTAATTAATAGATTGACTTTGAATGTTTCTTGACCTACAATGTTTCGCTTGATATATACTTTGATTAATTGTTTCATTCATTATTAATATTCTAATTTTGTCTCGGAAAAAAAAGAAAAAATCTACATCATTTTTTAAAAATTAAAGCACGTCCACAAAAGAATCTGCGCCAATATTGTCTATGTTAATTTGACTAGTCCATTTAAATTAAACGATATTTAATTGAATTTGATTCTTTTGCGTGCAAGGATGTTCATAAGTGTTTTCAGTAATAATATTTTTCGCAATATATAGTGGTATATATAGTATATACTGGTATATATAGCATAATATATATATAATATATATCTTCTACATTTCTATCCAAAAACATACACAAACGATTTCTCGATCCACTTCTACTATATAAATGATTTTTTTCAGATAAGACGTATTTCTGGGTCGTGGGAGAAGCTTATGACGAACGCCTGAGCCAAATAGATAGTGCAATAGAAAACGGGGGTCCATTAGTATGTTGCAAGGGGTCCATATTGCCCCAACTGTTCGTCTTAAGTTTTCGTGGGGTAATATGAACACCTGTGGTATGTGACAGGAATCCATATTTCGCATCCATTTGGCTTAAGCCGTTAGTGGGGCAATATAGACCACTCTCGTACGTCACAGGGGTCCATATTTCCCTATCTTCCAGTATCAAGCTTTCCTGGGGTATTATGGACCCCGACGATTTGCCACAGGGGTCGATATTGTCCCATCTATTCGTCTTACGCGTGCGTGGGGTAATACGAACTCCTGTGCTATGCCACAGGAATCTATATTTCCCTATCTATTCGCCTTAGGCGTTGATGGGGTAATATGGACGCCTTTGGTATGCCACAAAGATTCATATTTCCCTATCTACTCGTATTCGACTCTCGTGGAGTCACATGGACCCAGTGACATACTAGGTATAGTAAGAAGAAATCCATGATTTTTCCAATAGATCGCTTTAGTTATCTGTATCTCGCGTTGTATAAGTTCAATCGGGTTACAATAAATGGTATTGGAAAACTGAACTTTCGTACCGAAAAAACTTTTGCCACAGTTTTGTGTTTGGTTGACTCAGTTTGTGATTGGTTAAACCCAGAAAACGATGGACTCCTTTTTACTGCACTTAATATCACAGAAATCGATATTACCCCGTTTCGTTTTAGATATAAGACGTTGGGTAATATGAACCTCTGCGTATCTATTCATCTTAGGTATCGGTGGGGTAATATGGTTCTCTGTAATACGTCACAAGGGTCCATATTGCCCCATCTGTTCATCTTAAATGTTCGTGAGGTAATATGGACCCTTATAATACATATGCCAGTACCGAAAAACATGTCGGTACAAAAGAAAAATTTCGTAAAAATGTACTGTATGAAACCCTGCGCATCGGAGAATATCTTAAAAGTCTTTATCCAAAAGTTAATTAATTAAAACACGTAATTAAAATTTGCGTTCGTTTTTACACCTTAATTGCAGACTTTAGGTTGATAAATAATAATTGAGTAAAAAATTTTCTAAGACGGCACGTTAGAACATGATCAATACGAAACATGTCTTCTTTTTGTGACTTAAGGATGCGGTCGTTTTTCCTTATACCTTTCCCAACTTGCAAGCCCTTAAAATTGAGGCCAAAGAAAAAAAAAGCGTCATTCAGGGCCTCGAAGAAACCGAAGGCGTCCATGTCACAAGTATCACTTTTTTTTTAACTTTTCAAGCTACACCTCGCGAACTCACATCGAACTTTTGCAGTTCGAACTTGGGCCGGCTTTTATTCGGGCAACATATACTTTCGTGCGAAAGCTTCTAAGAGCGAATGATCCTGCCAACGAAAAGACTCGGTGATAAATCGCTCCCTTTTTTTCGCAAAGTCACTGTTCGACAGGTTTAAAGATGAGTTAGTTTTAAATTGAACGACCACGATAGTACGATCATATAAAATCTAACAGGTTAATCGCAATTTAAAAACAATGATTTTCCAATTCTATTGTCGACCAGTAAACTTACAAATTATTTGTTCCTTTTCAAAACTCAATTGTAAAATAAGTTTAAAAAAACGAAATGACTTTTTTTACGTGCTAAGTGAGTCAAGTGTAAATATGAAAAAATTTGCTACGCGTAAGAAATAATATTTTCCTAATATTTTATTACTGTTAAAAAAATCATATCGCTATTATAGTAAAGAATTAATAAGAGCATCATATAAAAGTATACACCATACAAGTACCTTAGAAATTCTGCGCAACGTGTTGGCATTTGTGTTCTCGAAAAATAGACACATGGATGATTTTTTTCTACTTCAAAACTCGATTGTACTATGACTCGTCTGTGAACAGCTGTATACTCTTAAGGATATATATATATATATATATATATATATATGTGTGTGCGTGTATATATATATGCACAGCCTTAATTTTGGTAGGTAGAGGAAAGCGGAAACCTACCCCGGGCACTATTTCAATATCATGAGCTCTCCGGCAGAAACCACAGTTAGCCTAACTATGTTCTAAGTTTAATTGAATTCGATGCTAATCTCGCCTCAGATTAACGACAACTTTAGCGTTAAGTTGCGTTTAACGACACTCCGTCGTTGAACTCGTGGATATCCGAGAACTGGAGAAACGTAGTTAGAACTGAAGGACAGCTGACACTGTCTCATCGAGTGCCTAACAAATCCCACGTCATTAAAAGAGAATTATTCGAAGCAGGGCATCAAAAAGGGACCAGATTGTTATAAGCTTTTGAGGAAATTTGAAAATGACACCAACTCGGCTACCTGGAGAACTCGTTTTAAGATGTTCACGTACGGTTATTATTTTTATTTTAAATGTATCAAAAAAGGTAAAGTATAAAAAATGAATTTAATAACCTTCATTGTTTGGTTATTAAAAGCACTGAAATAACATTCGACCTTCTTGGCACTTCATCTTTCTTGGAGCGTTATGGTTTAGATTTCATTTTATAGATAATTTATTACAATTCTTACTAAAAATACTTTCCAACTCCGTTAATTATATTATTGAAAGTAAATATTAATTAGGTCCGTTTTCAAGAGATGGATCTGGTTGATACGAATGCTTCATAGTGACAGCCGATTTCGATTATTTCAGAGAAGTTAGACATCTGTCAACAACGTTCAGTTTATATCGCTTTGAGTTCCATTAAAAACTCATTTTTGCCTCGTTTGCCTTTGTTGCAAATGTCAAATTTTGTGTTAACTAAGCAGCATTTTCCGGAATTTATACTTTTCTGCTTTAATTGAAAGGAAAGTGCAATTGAAGCGTATGGAATGCTTGTTGAAGTTTATGATGACGTTGCTCCAGCCGATAAATCATGTAGGGAATAGTTTCGACGCTTCAAGAATGGTGCTGAAGCGTTGAATAACAGTTTGTTTTGCCTTGGAGGGGATCAAACTCCCGTATAATAGGGGGGGGAGAGCAAAATCCCCTATAATATTATACACGACAGCAAATGGATCAACTTAATTACCTGTTTTTAACCGCTTGGTGCTTTACTGTATTGCACTCATTAAAAGGCATTCTTATTTGCGATATAAGCTTGTAAAAAAAATAATTGTACATTGTACCACAAACAGGTAGTCGAGTTTATCAATCTGCTGTCGTATTTAAACAAATTTACATGTAAGTATACCTGTTAAGAATATATTAATATGAATAATATTTCTTTTTCAATGCTTAGCAACACTACCAAAAAATAATGATTGAATTACTCGAAAAACCCAATGTTATTCAAATAGGAAACAAAATCCGTTTAGAGGCACGTCTTCCCATTGACCCACAGCGATAGGGTTTCCAACAAATTTTTATTTATTTATTTCGAACCTATTTTAAACCCAAACAAACCTGATCAATGTTTTCAGGTGCAATCAAGAGGAGGGGGGCAAGGGAGATCATATTATATCACACACTCTATCATTTGACATCTGCCCGTTACTACAACTCCCCTTTCCGACTCGAGTAGCCAAATATGTTGGTAGAGTACAGCTATGATTGCGTGGAATTCTGCAATTTTCAGAAATCGCTAAAACAAAAAAAAACTATTGCGATGCACTAAAAATCCTTTTACAGACTACCTTGTATCGCCAAAAAGAAGGTCTCAACCAAATGTAAACGAAATCGGAGGGAACAGCTATTCGGATGTTCAGCCATACTTTCATACAAAATTGCACTCCCGATTGAAATAAAAAAACTTTGAATACGCATTTTCATAGAGTTAAATAAACAAAATAACGGATTTTCCAGAAATTTAATATCCTCTAGAGCCCCATAATAGAAGAATTTAAAAAAACATCCTTTATGAATTATCAGTCCCACGAATGGGCAATTTCAAAGTATTTATATTATTTTTCTGATCGTTCATTAATTCATCCAATACCGTAATTTTTTTACTCAACGTTTCATATGAATAAACTGATATTGGTTCGATGAAAAATTTTATTAATGGAATAGCACTTACCTCCGGAACGACTGACTATCCCCCTGTATAGTGGGGTGTACTCGGATCTCGTTGGCCTTGGTAGACACTCCAGAAAGAATCGAACGACCGAGTCCTTGCTCGTTGGTAGGCATACCACGGTCCCCATCTGATAACGATTACGCAAATTTCACTCCACCCCTCGAACAATCCACGTATGATCGACTGATGGGCGGTTAAGATACCTGAAACAATCGTGACAGAAGAAATAGTCTTGGATCACACAACTTTTTTCATTCTTTCGACAATGACAGAAGAAGTGATATTGAATCACGCAACTTATTTTTATTCTTTCGACAATGATTGAAAAATGGTATTGGACCCCTCAACTTTTTTCCCTCTTTCGATGACTCTGTTTAAGGAAACGTCTCAGTGTGACATTTTCAAAAAATCAAAAGAATACAAAATTTGGGTCTTTTTGCATTTTTTTTTGCTATTCATTCTCATCGTTGTTATCGCAAAAACAATGTTTTTTAGACTCTAGAGGATATAGGTTTTTCTTAGGAATACATTAAAAAAGGATTTTCTTTGTACAATCTTTCTTTATCGAGGTTAATGGATTTAACACTTTTTTTTTTATTTTGAAGGTGGAAGAGTTTAGTGATCTTTTACTTTTGAATATTAGGAGCACTAGATACCACCTCCTTTACAGTATTTTGTAAGTTAGTAACTTTGCATTTTTCATCATCAGTTTGTGCCTCGATCAATTAAGCTCGTACCAGTGCTCGGACGAGTCCCACTGTTCATACATTAGGTGGAATGTTTCGCTATATTAGCAATATCCATAAAAAAATAACGAAAAAAAAACAATAATAATTAATAAATAAACGATAATAATAATAACATGTCCAAACACGAGGAGTACAAAGTATTCGAACGCAGGGACAAAATAATAATTGCTGTTCGAAAACTGATACAATTTGCTATTATTCAACATTTTAATAAAAATCATTAAAAATATTCAACCGTCCCTCGTTTAATGTGCGCGTTCTGAAAAATAGAATTTACAAGCTTAATGGTACTTCCGGTAACTGTATTTAAAACCAAACCTCAAATGAATAATAAATTCTTCAACTTTAACAACTCTTAACCGTCCGAGCATTTATACCGTTATGTTACTAATATTAACACCAATTTAACGGTGTTCACTTGCTTTGAGTTGTTTTAATTTGTTGTAATTCAAAGGGGGAGGTCTTGTTCCAGCAGTTCTAACGATGCGGTCTCCTCAATCGTGGCAAACGTCCGTCCTTTCGTGGCTCTTTTCCGTTTTGGGAACTGATAAAGGTCAAGTCAAGGTGACTGAGGCATGATTACGATGTTTTTTTTGGCCAAAACAATCATGAATGAAGAACGATGTGTGCGTTTGTTTGGGTTAGCGTTTTCGTTAACAAAGAATCGCCAATAACACTAAAACGCGTTTAACCTTTGTGTCTGTCAAAAACACACTGAAAATGCAAATAGCTAATAATGTCAATATATGTTATGCGTACTAACATAACTTTTCAAAAATCGACTGTACATGCTCGCGAAATATGAAAAGTCACCTTATTTTTTTTAATTAATCTCGTATGAATAGATTCTGAATTATTTTTATTTTACTCGTCCTTTTTTTCGAATCGGGCATATATATGCACCTATGTACATATCTTTATTTATTCATTATATTATTACAATCATTCAATAAATACATATACATATGTAATTGATCCTTAATTTTAAATTAAATATTTAATTAAACCGTAATGTTTCCCATTTTATTACACATTGTTTATTATTATTTTTAATACAATATATTACGCCAGCTTGCACAACATATCAATGACCCCGTACATTTCCTATCCGGATAACAAATGAAATATCTCGGGGAAAAAAAATTGTAAATCTGATCACCAAACGAGATTCTCGAAGACGATAAAGCCAGTTTCATTTGACTTTTTTGTTTTTATTTTTACAATTCTTTTTTACCCGGTACGTCATTTTGAAAACACTGGTTTTACGACGATTTTCGCATTTTGAAAAATCACGTAATAAACTTTTATAAATGGTGATGTCACCGTTTAATAATAAAATCTTTAAGAGGTATATTATTAGCTTTCGTTACGCTTCTGAAAATGATTGAATTTTTTACGAAATCGTTTAATTTTTTTATTTAAAAAAAAAGACAGCTTTCTGCGCCACAATCTTCAACGTTTTATAAAATAGCGGAAGTAATGATTAAGGTGTCCTTTTTAAAGACCTTCCCCGTACATATTTACTTTTCAAAGTCCAATACACGACATTCCAAAGTGCGAGGATCGTGAAAATAGCGGCATTTTGAAAATGACATACCGGGTAGAAAAAACATTGCAAAAATAAAAATAAAAAAACCAAAATGAGAATCGATCTATCGGCTTCGAAACTGCGTTTGATGAACTGTCGTTTGGTGAACTGAACGTTTCTTTTTCGCTGAAATATTCTTCTTTTCGTCAGGGTAACAATCCTACAGCGTTCCTAATAGTTTTAAGCAATACTTCATTCAATATCAACAACAAAAACTCATTTTTATTTCATCGAAAGAACAATAAATTTTCAAAATTTTTTGTCGATATATCTTTCCTTTTAAACAAATTATGTGCTCGTCTTGCTCCCACCTTTCCTACCAATAATTGTTTTTTTCCGTCGGAAGGAAAACGAGGGAATCGATTGGAAAGCTGTGGAATAAAAATGGAATATTCATGTTTGACGCTTTCTGCGTAAGCCCGGGATTAATTTGACCTCAAAGGTCTTCAAATGTGATTTCCAATCGAATTACTCGGCGTTGGACAATTTCTGAGCGAAGAATTTTCCTTGACGCGCTAAACGGAACGCAATCATGGCAATTAACTACGAAATTTCTGCATGGATTTGAATGCCGATCTAGCCAGGTTAATTCACCGTTGAGTTTGATGGTTTTCCATTGGCGTTTGGGGAGACTAAAATACACCGTTAAAATGCGAAATCCACAGGGATGGAATTTGGGCCGAATTACCGGATTTCCCACAGCAACAACCGGAAATGACGGAGTTTGCGATGACAATTGCCCATTTCACATCGAGGTTCAATCGATTCGAGCGAGTTGCCCGGACGCGTAAAATAAATCGCAGCTGGTGGAAATCCATCGACGCAATTTCGTTTGCCAACAAGAGCGGCCAACCGCCGGAACGAACTGTCGATTACTGTGAATTTCTCTGATTGCAAATATACCTACAGGAGATTATGAAATTATTGCATACGGGTATCAGAAGGATGCACAAAAGTGACGAAAAAGGCTGAAACTGACATATTGAATTCTGGTATTGTGAGCCTGTATTAATGACCCGTTTGTCAGCGAAACTGACAGTTTCCGGGGATTCTCTTATCGTATCGTTGATGTGTCCTTTATCAATGAGCAATGTAATGAAAATTCGATTTTCGCGTCCGAAATTTATTATAATCGTTTGATCAAAGATATCTCAGTAAATATTTTTTTTGCACGTGTGGGGTATTATTAAATGGATATAAAAAATCGCCAAAATTCTTGGAAGTTTGAATAGTAACAGTAATCAATGAAATAATAATACGTGAATTATTTACGATTTTTTTAGGAAATCATTTAGCAGTTATAGACATATGAATATAAGGATACTAAATCAATATTAAATGGGATTAAAGAGATGTTAAACTGATTACATGATTTCATAATTTAAATGTTCAAATATTAAATGGATATAAAAAATGGATATTAAAAAATCGCTGTAATTCTTGATCATTTGAGAAATGATAGTTATTGATAATATATTAATACATGATTTATTTTAGAATCTTACATTAAATAATTTCGAAAGTATAAACATATGGATTTAATATAGTCGCTTTTTCAATATAGTATCTAAATTTAGTATTGTAATATTGAGCTATCGATTAGGCTCAATTCCAAATAAACATACTGTATTATCGCATTTACCAGTCGATTTATGAAATATTAGTTTAGAAATATTTACTTTATGATGACCATACATTCATCAACAAACTTTGAAAAAATCAATATATATTAAAGTGTGCTGTAATTATTGATAATAATAAAATTATATGACCGTATTAATTAAATATAAAAAATAAGACATTTTTTGTCTGACAGTTGAAAGAGATGTACAGTTACTGAGAAAACCTTAGTCAAGTACATGTGGCGATGGTCGAAATCGATTTTAATTATTACTAAAAAATGAATATTAACTTTTCTATGTGTTAATTTATTATTAAATTACGTTTTTTGCACAATTGCCCATCCATGAATACTATGGCATTAATAGATGGATTAAACAAAATAATTAATAGATTTTTTATATACAATTTAATATTTGAATGCAATTTTTCAATACAATGTTCTTATACTAATGACTTTGTTATTTATTGATTTCTAAATCAATAAATAACAAAATAATTTGTATAAGAACGTTGTGTTGACAAATTGCGTTTAAACATTAAATTGTAAATAAAAAATAATTTGACTATTTTTTGTTCGAGCCTTCTGTAAATGCATCTACAAAAATCGATAAAATCGTGTATATAAGGCTTCAATTTAGTAGAAAGTTTAATCGCGAGACAACGAGATCAAGTTTTGATCAAGATTTCAGATCACGTAGCAAAGTCTCATATTTCGGTCCAGGGTGTTTGAATAATTCGCAGATGGAGCCATAAGCAACATTTTTCGAAAGAACTCGATTTTATGACGTCACGGAATGTTCCTTTTTTTTGTTCCCTTCACCCGAGAAATTGTATCCCTCGCTCGAGAGGAAACGTTTAATTATAAGCAATTAAACGAAAGAAATTCAAGGTCGCTAGTTCCCTTAATTAACAGTCGCATATACGAAACTTTTTTTTTTGTTCTCCCCCTTTAGGTTCGATCCTCGTTAGGACGGGAACCGTGAATCGATTGTTCAACTTTCCGCTTGTCTACATTTTTCTTTGTCGAGGGACTCGCCCACCCGTGAGCAAATTGACGAAAATATACTCGCTCATGAAATCAACTCGGTTATCGTCAACGTCTACGGGATAATTAAGGGTTGCCTAAAGATAATCTTTGCCATTATCGTTTCGCCACTGATCGTATCAATCCATCATCCTCCCAAAGCGTGGCGTGGTTACACTCGTTATCTCTCACCACCCCATGTCTCTTTAATCATATTGATAATAATAATAATGAGGATCCACCTGAGGATAATTATATCGAAGCAACAAAAAAAAATCTTCAATAAAGACGAATTTTGGTTCTTTTTTTTTAATAGAAAACTGGTTTTCTATATATTTATTGAGATTAAACTGTACTGTAAAAATGAAACTGATTATTTGTGATAACGTTATTCATTGTAAAATATTTATTCATCTACAACAACGCCAGGGACATTCGCTAATTTTGCCTCCTGACGCTTTAACGTATTAATCAAAACAGGGTGGAATGTATACTGAAACTAATTACATCACTGATTGTTCAGTTTCATTATTTAATAAAATTACATACCATTATTGAAGTTTTGTTATTTTATTTAACTGATATTAAACACAAAAGTAACGAATACTTAAGTTTCATTGAATAATTTGCTTACTTTCATTAAGCAACGAAACTAAACTAATTCCGTTTATTTTCATTAAATAATTAGTGTAATTTTATGATTCTATGAAATTAAACTGATTATTCAATGAAATTTAAAGCACTCGTTAGTTTTATAACATCCGTTATTTCGTTCCATATTTCAACTGAACTAAACTAATTGCTATATCGTACTGTATAACATTGATTTGTATTAATTATTAATGAATCATCTTCAATACGAAAATAATCAATATTATGAATGAATGATTATGCTAGTGTGTTTACATCGATTCAGTATTAATTCTCAATTGATAAGTAATGAATAATTGAATTACCAAAAATTATATTCAATGAACATTTATTAATATTATAATCAAATACGGCAAAAATTTATTCGCGACCGTTAATTCACAAAAAATTATTTTTCCATTCAAGACTAAAAAAACGAAAATTCCATTCCAGCGATTAAATTGAACAATTCGATAATTAATACCTATTGAATTCGGGACAAGAAGACGAGGGATGAAAACACGTGTCAAGAGCAAGCGTAACGAGTAAACACGCAACAGGCATAACCTACGTACAACGAACGTCGAGGGTGTTCTCGCAATGGTAGTAGAGATTCACAGATCCACGAGTCGTTAGCTCCCACTCGTTTTCCACTTAATAATAGGAATCTATCGTTGAATGACGCGTAGACTCGAAATCACTCCATACAATAAATAGTTGGATACCTCGAGGTTTGATGACCGGTGGCGGTGCCATGCGGGCTGGAGGCCAACTAAAATTTCACTTTATGTCCCGGGCTGGAAATCCAGGCGCACCAGGACTCTTCGGTATCCCTGGTCCCTGAAAACCGTAACGCGCATGCACCTGCATTCGTTGCCTTAGATCGCAACCCTTCTACGTGGGCTGTCCTATCTCGATTCCCACACACACTGTTGGTGCACATAGGGATTAGCCAAGGACACTCACGATCTTCCACGTCACGCAAACTTTTTTGTCGAACAACCGACCGATAATTTAACACTCGATTAAACCGTCCACGCGTCGCATAGATTTTTTTTTTTCTGTTCGACTCGCTTCTCGTTTTTTCGTTCGTCATGGTACGTCATAGGAGTTTCAAAGATCCGAGGTGGATGAGGGGGGGCAAAGTTTAATTCGGTATAGACACACGGTTTAATCTGGGTTCGATTGATTTGCGGAAAAGCGATAGAGGTATAATTTGTAGTGAAGCTAAACGAGTAGATTTATCGCATCGATGAGCTATTTTTAAGTAGCCTTTATATAGACCGTAACCGTCCTCCGAGGATATTAATGTTGCAGCGCGATAAAAATAGGCGCGAATGTTTCGTCAGAAATTGGTACTCGCACGGTTTATGATAATGCAGATTTGATGTTGATATCTTTGTGGAATAGTATCGACAGCCGGTAAGTTAACGACTGATGATAAGGTAATGTCGAAAATTCAATTTAAATCAATTTTCCGACGACCGAGGTTTTTAGAAACGGTCTTGAGTCTCTGTATTTTAATCGCGAAGTGTGCAAGTTACCATTACTCGGTAGATTACCGACGGAAATAAGCCACGTGACGCGATCAGCGCAATTGCATCGATAGTATTTATGATTATAATTCGTGTTTTCAGTTTATGATAATGTAGTTTTTGTATGGATACGATGGTGGAGGTGTATCGACAGTCGGCAACTTATCGACGGATGATACGTTACCGGCAAGTTTACAGGATCGGCCTTTAATGTCTAGGTGTTAATTACGCAAGGTGAAATTTATCTGCAAGAATGAGCGACGTAAAATTATAGAATTAAATGAATTATCTTGTAGGTGAAGTTCTATTGTAATTGTATGCAGGGCCTCTTCCTCAGAGATCAAAAGGTAGCTACTTAAAGTTATTTACAGCAAATATGTCGTCAAAGCAAATAATGCAATAAGGACTTCGATATCTCGAGTCGAGACATTACATTTTTTAAATCTATCACACAAAATATTTATAATTGATAGTGTTGATATACATTCCAACAGTTTCATCGATTCGATGGAATGATTTTAACTAGAGTTTATATCGAACGTAAAAGTGCTCGTACGTATCTTCCATTGTAAATGTTTTTTCATACCGGTTCCTCGAAGATAGTTCTGGTACTTGGGTATGTTTGATCAGTTGGTAACTTACCTTGTAAGTCGATAAACGTAGCTGTATTACAGGCAGTCGATAAAACCATTTCCCATATGACCAAATGCGTTTTTGTACTTCATATTTTTTATTTTTCTACATTACGGTAATTTTTGTACTATAACAATCAGATATTGTAAAATAATTCATTGTTGTAACGAATCCGTTGATAAATGTCGATCTATCGAACTATTCTTATATACAAAAGAACATACTTTGATTGACTGGACCAGCAACACCGTGCTGCACACACTTACGTGAAGTCTTGACAGTAAATTTATTTTGCGATCGAAGCACTTACTAATGAAGGATTTTTCGAAATTCTTCCATTAAGGGGTAATACAAAAAAAGTAAATAGAAAATTCGCCATTTTTTAGCACGCTAAAATAAAAAATATTATTTACGCTTTTCATTAAAAGTTAAGAATTACGTGCTTCAACGGTTTGAGAAACCCTTAAGGGATTGAAATCTGAATGGGTATAAGAGTTCGATCGGTTTAAAGTAAAAACCATCAAAGTACCTTATTATCTCATTGACTGCTAAATTCAGAATGACGGATCGCAGCGTTTAAACGATTCTTCCTTAAGGGGTTAAAAACTGTTTCAACAGACATTCAGAGATTCCAACGTGGGAAATCGCTAGAAAAAACGAGTATCATATGTAATAATATTTTCGGGATGAGAAAATAGCAAGGATCGTGGGGCAAACGGAGTTTGAAAGACGAGTAGTTATATTTTTTTTTTGTAATTTATAATTAATGGTAAAGTTTCTTGTCTTACAGTAATTGAACAATTATTAATAATCTATATGAAATTTCGATTAATATTATACAAACAAAAAAATCGTGAGTTACACTCAACTGATTAGCGTGGAACTCTGCCACCCTTTTACCAGATTCAGGGACATGCACCGAAATCATTTGGAAAATAAACAAAAAAAAAAAAAAACAAAAAAAAAAGAAAAAAGGAACTTACAATTCTCTACATACCTTTGTTT
>JAPYZI010004116.1:0-19598 GCA_030523105.1 Ophioninae sp. A BG-2022a
TGTGTTGGTTTTTTTTTTTTTTTTTTTTTTTTTTTTTTTTTTTTTTTTTTTTTTTTTTTTTTGTAGCATTGACGAATCGTGCTTGAAATCCTGCGGGCGTCGATTCCTAAGAGAGGAAACGAGGGATACATATTTCTATTTTGTTTGGTTCCGTCTTTGAGGATTTGTGCGACGCATCAGCGACCGGAAGCGACGGTGAAACGATTTTTCTGACGACTATACCGGGCGATGCAAAGTCTATTGAAACGTTTCAAAGTATTTGAGGACATCGACGTAACCCGATTAATTAACGAACCTCGAGAACATCGAATTCTATTTCGAGTTTGTTAAAACTCGATAATAACGAAATCTCGATCCTATGAAAAGTTGGTTAAAAATTGATGAAAACGTATCGATCGAAGTGTGCCGAGTTAATAAAAATACGATTAATCAAATTTGCGAAATAAGTTGTTAAATAAATAGCTGTGCGATGAAAATTTGATGTTTCGGTCGGACATTTGTCTCGTATATAAAATGGAACCGGCAGCACCGTCGTACATCGAGTCTACAGAGATCGGTCGCGAGCGCATTGTTAATTTAGAACGCGGTCCGCGATATCGCACCGGCGTTTCGACAGTACTGATACATACGTGTATCGATACTAATACCTATAATGAAAGATCTATGGAAATCAACCGGTCATCTTTGTTACGAGGAAGTGGGATCGCGTGATCGGGGAGTATCGTGACAAAGACCTCGCGCGATCGAAAAACAAAAAGGAATTATTCTTTTGTCGACTTGGACACCGTGTATATTCACGGACAGGTATATTTATATATATATCCGAGGTATATGTATGTTGTATCGCATATATAACGCGTATAGTACGTATCAGTGCGATAATTACAGCCGGACGACTAATTGCAGGCATTGAAAGGATTCTGGCGACCATTACGAGGATGTCGCTGATGACCGTGACGAGTTTTCAGAGGGAACTTTATAATACATAGTGCATTAGGTATACGTAAGCGCGTACTCCGTATACCATCGAAAACTCGAGAGCCTCCGAGAATAAGATCGAAAGTCTCGTCGATCGTCCTTGAGGCGGAACCATCCCCCTTCCAGTCTTCAGTGGCCTCCTCTTCTTGTTCGCTGCTTCTTTATACGTATATATATATATGCGTGTATGTATAGGTGAAGAGTTCGGAGGAAGTACGAGGGCGGATGGAAGAAGTCTTGCGTAATAAGGGGGTTGGGGGTTCGCCGAAATGGAAAAGTAGCTACACTCGGGCTACTCTTCCGCACCCCCGTTTTTCATCCCTTATATTTCATCCCTATGTTTCGTGGGAATTCGCCGTTCGCTCGGTCGCTCCCGCTTTTGACGCTTCGCACACTGCAAAATCCTTTGATTCCAGGATCTTTTCGGGGTACGCCCTTGCTAGGTTCTTCCCTCTTCGTTGGGTGTAGAGACCGAAAGGGGTTTTCCATCGCGACGGTTGATCCTCCTTCTCCGAAACCTCTTTTCGTCTCGTTCTCTCTTTCTCTCCCTCAGCCGAGAAAGTTCGGGATACGGAGGCTCGCGCCCCGTATCACCACCCGCTACGTCAGAACCCCGGGAGACTCTGATTGGAACGATAAAGGAAACGAGGGTGCGGGGGATTGGAACACTAATTAGTTATCAAAGGGCAGAAGAAGGATTTGGTGACAAAACAGTGTATACAGTAGGTACGAGCTTTCCCCGCTAAAACTCTTCCCACGTCCGTCTTCTCGTAACTCTTTTGGAATCCTCGCTCGCCCTTGAATCCGTCCCTTCGTACCCCGAACTTGCAGCTTCTTCGATGAAGAGAGCTTTCATCCTTCTCTTTCTTTCATTTTCTCTTCCTCCGACTTTCGACTTTCGTTCCACTTGACTGGCCATCGACGTGCTACTTCCGGATTTTCCAATCGGTTCTCTAAAAGTCAAGTATTTCGGCTTTCCATTGACTTTCGACGTATACATTTTTGGCAAACCCAAACAAGCCCGATTAAACAGACATCCGTTAAACGTCTCAACGTTTGCCGATCCGACTATCATTGAAAATCAAATTCGTATTCGACTCCGTCAATTTTACTTTCCAATGCCACGAGATTTCATGAAAACAAAACGCTCGTGAAACAATTGTCCTCGCGAGACTTTATAGAACACCCGACGATGTTCCTCGAACGAAATATCTTTATCAATGGGCAAATAAGAAAAGGTAAATTGCAAAGAGGATGAGTAGAGAGGCTGAGATCTCGAAGCTTCGACGATCGCGATATCTGTTGTATAGTCGCGTACGCTCGAGGGAATCGTCGTCGTTTTCGCTTCGATTCGCGCGTCTCGTATGTCGCAATTAGCGGGGATTCCGTTCCCGATAATAAAAATTAATTGTCGCTGAAAGCCCGGGTGCGTTTGTCGGTAGTGCGCTACGAGAATTCTTAGCATCGAGATCGCTTTTTCCAGCCATCTTCGTATTAAAGACAACGACGAGTCGTCGCAGCGATAACGATTCGCTTTTTCTATATAACTCGTCGAATCGATTATTCAAAATCAAACGAATCGGCACGCGAAACCCGAAGCTAAAATAACGTACGAATTCCAATAAAATTTTCAGCCGGGATCGCGATTAAATTCAACCACGTATAGATATATATATATATATATGTACACATGTATATTGAAATCGAGGGAGAAAAGGGAGGGGGGATTTGAAACTCGTGGCGAGTATGGCGCTTACCACCGGAAAATTGCAAATTTTCCCCATAATGAAAACTCCCATTCCGGCTAATTCAATTGCTCTAATTTCTTCGCATTGAATCTGAACCGAGGGCTCATAATCGTTTTCTCGTGCACGAAGGGAGAACCTCTCCTCTCGTCGTAACGGGCCACCGTAGTTTTCTTCACGCACGCGTATAGGTCGTGGATACCCCGAGGAAATATTCAATGTTTTTCTTTCCCTTCGTGACTTTGGGAAACGAGGGATAAATCCATCGACGTTGTAGTCAGAGATTGTAAAAAAAAAAAAAAAAAAAAAGAAAAATCTTTCCTCTGATTCTCGTATTTTCGCATGATCATTTTTTCTCCTCTTCTCTTTCTCTCTCGCTCTCTCTCTTGTTTCTCTTGACAAAGAAGAGAAAAATAAAGAGAGGAACATCTTTGTGAGAACGAGAAGTGTTCCACTCGACGTGTATAAACGAATATACGTATATATACAGTGTGTCCGGGTACGAACCAGCGATATTCTACATACTAATAAAACAGCTATTTCAATATACAAGTACACCATAAACTTGGCTCCAATCCTCATATTTTTACCCTTTTGTTTTTTTTTTTTAAATACCATTTTTATTTCGTAAGCTCGTAGACAGTAAGCGCACTGTTTAATGTAAATAACAGACAGTACGGTGACCCATCGTTACCCCTATTTTTATCGCAGTGAGACCAAAATATTTTTCGAGATATGATTTTTTTTGTACACACGTAGAGAAATTTCAAAATGACTGGCATTTAGCATCGCGACGGGTTGGACCCAAGTTTATGCTGTACTTGTATA
The DNA here is from genome assembly GCA_030523105.1 of Ophioninae sp. A BG-2022a. Classification (NCBI taxonomy): domain Eukaryota; kingdom Metazoa; phylum Arthropoda; class Insecta; order Hymenoptera; family Ichneumonidae; species Ophioninae sp. A BG-2022a. The sequence goes on from JAPYZI010004116.1 coordinate 3,552, forward strand.
TTAAAATAGGTATTTTATAAGTATGTAGAATATCGCTGGTCCGTACCCGGACACACTGTATATATACATATATATATATACATATATATATATATATATACAGCACGATTGTGTACATGGATATATAATATCGAGAGCCCAGTGCTGGCTGAAATTGATTTATATCGTCTCGCGATAAAGAAAGATTCGTTTTCCCTCACGCGGAACACTGGAGAGCTGCCGAGCGAAGGTGTATACGGCATGCATCACCGAGAAGTAAGCGTACACGTGTACATCCATGCATCTATGTATTCATGTACGTTTGGACTCATGAGAGGGAGAGGGAGAGAGAGAGAGAGAGAGAGAAAGAGAGCTATCGGTACTGGCGCGTGTAGCTCTCGTTGCGCACGTAGCTACCTTAAAATCGCACGAACGGAAAGGATGATTTACGACACGTTCGATAACGATCCGAGAGCGGTAAGCAAGCGAGCCTGTGGAGTTCGAAGTCGAGGGGTAAGGCGAAAGGGTGAGAGGTTCATACGAGAGAGCCGGAGCAAGAGAAGGAGGGAGAGAGAGAGAGAGAGAGAAAGGAACCCGAAAAAAAGGACAGGGAACAAAACGATCCAAGTGAAAGGGCGATCCAAGGGAAAGAGGGACAAGCAAGCTTGAGGGAGTTCCTGTGGGATCGACGAGAAAAGAACTGAGGAAGCGTTTGTTCTCCATGGAAAAATCGCTGATCATTGCTCTTCGCTGTCTCTGTTACGATTAAACGCAACGACGACTTTCTGTTTTTTTTTTAATTAATTTTCTATTCATTGTTTTTTTTTTTTTCGTTGCTCGAAATTGCTCAGCCAGGAAAAGAATCAGCTAGCTGTTGAACTCAATGTTATTTATCCATGATCGAGATCGTATTATCATTTTTGCTACCGGAACTGCGAAATGTCCATGAATATTAGTAGCTAATAATGAATACGTAAAAATTGGCTAGTAATGAGGTAAAATATGTACGTACGTTTCGATATAGATTTTCATTCGTAAAACTCGATTATTAGCGAGTGATCGTGGAGCGAACGGGCGCGCGGGAAGGGTCGTTAGAACGTATCCAGGATTGACCGGGATCAGACGAGCCCGAGGGTTACTCAGCCCTTTGCGTAACGTTCGGAGAAACACGAAGCCTAAAAAAAAAGGGGGTTGCGCGAGGGTTAACCCGGTCACCCCTCTGCTCGGGGTAGCTTTTTGTTTCAACGTCGTCGCGATCGGTAGGGTTCCACGGTACGGGGAGCCGGTTTGAGGGAAACGAGGGGGAAGGGTTTGTCACCCGATGCCAGTCATATTCCAGATGTTGAAGTAATTATTTCGTACACGCTCGTCGTCGCGAACGAGGCCAACGTTGCTACTGACGTTTAAATACGAACGCTCCAATTCTCGTCAATACCTATATTTATTTATACGCAAGTACAATTATTCGGTAAGCGAGGCTTACGAATTTGGCAGATCGGAAAGACCGCTGTCGTATTCGACGGAAGAATCTTTCGGATGATTTGATCATTAAACGGGAATTCCTGATGATCATCGAGCGACTTTTGGGCGCAGGCTACGATTAGATGGAAACAGGAATGATAAGGGTCGATAAGGATGACCCGGCTGGACGATAGAGAGAATCATAGCCCTTGAAATCTTTGACGGAATATCCAAAAGCGAGAATCAGGGATCAGCACGATTTCGGTGAAAAGAGTCGCCTCCGTCGACATTCCATTTTGCCTTGCGAGTCAAAGGGTTGCCTCGAATCGACAACCAGCGTTAAAGCCTTCCATCCTTTCCACAAAGGGCATCGGGTATTCATCTTCGCGTACGTACCGCGTAACGCTCAGGCTCGCCTAATTATCTGTATCAATAATCAGGGATCCTTCGGTCAAAGGCATCATCCGCGATTTTATCGTATTTAGCGTCGGTTTTTATCGCACATCCGGCTCTTCGTCCTGATATCTCAACGGTTTTGAAGCTATTCTAGCGAAATATGAAAAGCGTTGGAAGACCAGGTTTTTAATGGCGGATCAACGCCCGGGTCCAGAACTGAAAAAAAAATCAACTTTCAGCTACCCACTCATACGCCGGAACCTGATGTTTCTATTTGATGCATCCGTTTGTGTACAGAGGCTGCGTGCCTCGAAGGGCTGGGAAATTCTCGTTTCTACACTCGGGGCTTTCATATCCGTTGGCGAATTAGCGGATTATCGTCATACGCTAAAGTTCGCTATCGCGATCTAACGTAAAGCTCTTACAAACGCAGTCGGAAGTGTCAAAGGGGATCAAGGGTGCTTTCTCCCGAAAGGTAAAAGTCGCGCAACGAACAAGAAAGGCTGGAAGGTTGAAGACTTTAAAAAAAAAAAGCTGGAGGATTCAGGAAACGAATGGAACTTTCCTCCTGATGAGTCTGGCGTAAGGAGTGGGGGAGAAGTCTGAAGAGACGAAGAACAGGCAACGACGCAATGCGGGTTTGCGTACAACTTCACAAAAACATCGAACAACAGTTCCGGGTGAGGGGCAAGGATGAAGAACGAGGGTGAGAGCGTGCGACGAGCACGAGAGAAAACCAACGTCACGTCACAGGTCCGTATAAAGCGTCGGAGAAAAGTTGCAATCAGGCGAACTCGCCGTTGGCTCGTTGGTAAAGAACGCGGATGAGAATAAAGGTGGAAAACGAAAAAGAGAGGAAGAGAAAGAGTGGGAGGGAAAGGGGTTGAATTTAAGTGATAATGCTCCGGCCGTAGTCAGCTAATTAGGACTCTCTCGGTTCAATCCCGTCTCGCGTTCGCTGTTTCTAGGATCGAGTTTTTCTTTCTTTTTTTTTTTTATCACCCCTCTGGATTCTTCCCTCATTGCGGTTTGACTAAATACGCCGTTTGATCGGGACCGTTTCAACGACGTTGATGTCCCGTTGAAACGCAACGTTTTTCTCTTCCAATTTTCTTTTCGTCTGAACGAAGCTACGGAAACTGCGTTTCTTCGACACACGTCGAGGATTTTTGATTTAGCTTGAGTAGTCTTTGCGGTAACAGGAGAAATCAACAAAAAGGATATTAAAAAAAAGTCCGTTTCGTAATATCTAAATTTCTGTTCAATTCTTCACGCGTCCTCATTTTTATCATAGCGTCCAATTCTGTTTTTAAGATCGCGAATGGATCGAGGAAACGAGGAATCCCGTTTGGACTGTTTGGGTCCGTTAAATCGAAGCAAAGAACAATGAACTTTGGTTCCGTTTGATCGATGCTTCAACATTGTAAATTCAAGAGCAGTGGTGCGAACGTGTATCCGATTCCTTGGACCATGTACCGATTAATCCAGTTATCACGTCTGAATACTTACGATCGATAAAATTCCTCATCGGATTTATCACTCTGGTTGTTTCGATCGCTTTTGGTAATAACATGGAAGATGGGTACACGGTTTGAATGAAAAAGGGCGAGAAAGAGTTGATGGGCGCGGTTCTAGCGTTGTAAGCTTGCAAGAGCTTTCGTAATGAGGAATCTGTAAAACTGGCGTCCGCGTACGATGGGATATAGGCGTTTGGGTACTCTTAGCGTCGGTCCATGAGGAAGTTCAGAAGAGACAGAGGGTTAAAAGGTAGAATGAAAAAAAGGAGAAGGGGGTTTTCCGTCCGGAGGAAGGTCCGTACAAACTGAAAGACTGAAAACCGGGTGCTGAGAGGAGGACCGGTGGAGGGCGGAAGTCGCGACTGCGTGGAATTCCGAAGGAGCGTAGTGGGGGTTGGGCGGGCGGTCCGATGGAGTAACGAGGATGGGGCTGGTAAATGAGAGAAGTAGAGTTCGGAATCGAAAGCTCGCGGCAAGGCGAGAGCCTCCGAAGCTTTCCAAGGGATCGACGGGTGGAAGGTTGGAAGGGTGGTAGGCCGCGACGGGAGGGTTGAGCAAAAGGGGTTAATGCAAAGGTCCGGGGATAATTACCCACATGGCTGGCAATACGTACTTTCACTTTGATCAAGTCTCTGTTTTTCTTCGCTCGTCTATTCCCTCCTACCCCTCAGAACCAACGGGACGGACTCTTTTTCCGCGTTTTCTCTATCTGGACTCCGACTACGATCGTTACTCTTGCTCTTTTTCTCGTTCTCTCTGTTTTCTCTTTCACCTAGCTGGGTTCTTCCATCCGCGTACCCTTACGTCATCTCAACTCCAACTCTCGTCTCTCCGGCCTCCGGAGTTCACACACGAGACGGCTGCCTATGAAAATGGCTTTTGTCTTCCGCCCCCAGCCCCCCTCCCCCACTCCACCGCCGCCGGCCCGGGACGTTTCAATTATTTTAATTCACCCCCGAGCGTCTAAATTTCAACGTACTTCTCGGACACTGGCGCGTATACTCCGGGCTGCCCTACCGAGAGCGGAGACCGTAACGGGCTCCGAACCCTCGAGAGGGTTACTCCCGAGATCTCTAGGGACTTGACGGACACCGGAGCGTACGAAAATTGGGTCTCTCGTTTGAAGAAAGAAATAAATATTGCTACCCTCCTCACCTCGAGTGACGAGGGCAGTTTTAACCTCGGATCACCGCTTCCCGATACCCTCCGATCGCGCCCTCAAGTGGAAATAAATCGAAATGGTAAAAGGGACAACAGAGGAAATTTGCAGGATGGAAAATACTTACAATTTTCGATGGATTAGTCGGTGAATCGAAATGTAACAATCTGACGTCATAATGACGAAGTTTCCATGGATCGAGGGCAATGAAAATGTTTCGAAATGGTTTTTTTTTTATCGAATCTCAAATATTTAATGAGTTATTGATTTTTTATTGATTCTTTATCGATCCGATGGGTTTATTGATCCTTCATCGATTCCCAGCAAATTTGTCAAACCGAATGTTGTTCCAATGAAAATAAGAAATAATAAAATATTCCATTACGTTCTACCGATCCCCCAACCACCAAAGTACTTATTTTCCGAACTTAGATTTCGAGTCATGTGCGAAGCTTCGTAATGAAAAAAAAAAATAAATAAATAAAAGCTTTCCGCAAAAACGCAACGCGTAAAAAAAGCGAGTAAAATTCAAGATGGAATATTGAAAAAATTCAATCCAATAAAGAAAGATATACGATAAAAGAGAATTATTCTCCCAGCGATGTTTCAGGGGTAAAGCGGGTTAGAGTATTTATGGAAATGATGGGATGCACCGAGGATGCACGATAATTAATGCAACGGCGCATTGTAAATATCGAACTCGTGTTTCATCGGACGCGTGGCGTCTTTCTATTGAATTGAACTGGAGTATCGTCGATATACATATGTATGTATATAAGATGAGGAGAGGTCGAACCGATACTCTTTCTCTCTCTCTCTCTCTCTCTCTCTCTCAACCCAACCATCTCCCACCCCAAAGCATCATCGGATCGTATTCTCTCTGGCATGCTCGAGGATTCGAAGGAACGACGGTGTTTGCTGCATACACGTAAAAAAAACAAAAAAAAAAAAAAACCACGTACACCACCCGATACATATTCGAGAGAATTTCGAGCGCCTCGTCAATGTCGACGGGGCGAGGAGATCAGGTAAAAGAAAATTCGTTAACGACCCTGCTGCCAACGACTACCACCTTCAACATCTTTGCCGCCGCCTCCGTTACTCCCTCGAGCACTCAACTTAATCAGAACTCCGATATACTTTAACCCCGTTACCGTACACACTTCGACATGTACGTAGAGTGTATTTACGTGTCTGTACTTTCTGCGCGTCTGCGTGTCTCTCTACATTGTTAACCCGCACAACCTTTCGCGGTGCACTCTTCAATCCCTCCCCCCCCCCCCCCCCCCCCCCCCGCCCCTGGCTCGGGCTTCTTCGCATTATCCATTCCACGTAACGTCCTCGTCAAAGAATAGAGAATATTTATGAAGACTGTTGCGGACGGGCCTAGCCACGAAATGCCAATATACGAAAGAGAAAAGAGAGAGAGAAGGGGAAAAAACAGAATTTAAAAGATTCGTGAGAATCGGAAGAGGTAGTCGAGAGATGCTGACGATGACGATGTTGATACAGTTTTTTATGCTGTAGTCATACCATCGGGCAACAATTTTTTCAACAACAAAAATAAATAATCATAGAAATGTGATAGAAATTAACAATGGAGAATAATATAGTGATAATAATGCTAATAATACAAAGAAAGAAAAAAAAAGACTAATAAATATAAACTTATCTATTATACCGACAATAATAATATAGAAAATGCTTGTGTTAAAAATAAAAATAAGAATTGGGTAAAACAAAGCGAAAGTAACGAAAGAAAGAATATCTAGGAGCAACACTAAATATTTGAAATTAATTTTTAATGAAATATTGTTTACGGATTTTCTCGACAAGCAAATAATCGTTTGAGTGCTTCTTGAAAAGAGATGATGATGATGATGATGATAAATTTTATTATGCCATCGTGACGAACTTTCGGGCAAATAGGGAAAGACAAAAATGATAACGAAATGAAATATAAAAATTCAGCAAATTGAATACTAAATAATAATGTAACAAAAAATACAAAAAAATGCAGGGAAACAAAAGAACGCGATATAAGCGAAACAATAAACAATATAAACAAAAAAATGCAATATAAACCAAGAGAGAGAGAGAGAGGGCGCGGAAGTTGGTACAAAACTCGAAACGCAGAATTTAAAAACTATCGGTGTAAAGCCCGGCTCGAAAAACTTGGCACGAATTGATTCGTTAACCAACGAACCCTTTCGCGTGGATCTCGAGTCGCGCCACGTGCGCAATCAGCGATGTTCCACTTTTCACGAATCGGGATTAAAAATATCATCGCCAGTCTGGATATTCGATCGTTTCGCTGGGGCAAAAATATATATACGCGATCAACCGAATTCACTGTACAACGATGATGAATTTTGATGGACCATTTTAGCGGTAATGGAGAGGATGGGATTACACGATGGAACTCCGTTGTCAACGGCGAGTTCTTTTTTGAACCTTGCCATTATTTCCTCCTTCAGACGCAGCCTCGTTCCGAATATTTCGCGTGTCGTTTTTTAAGCTTTTTTTTTTTTACTTAAAAAAAATCAAAAATTAAACAGTGTGAAAAAAATGACAAACGGGAAAAAATGACAAACAAGTACGTATTGGGCCAATACGTACTTGTTTGTCATTTTTTTCCCACTGTTTAATTTTTGATTTTTTTTTTTATAAAAAAAAAGAAACAAAAAAAAAAAGCTTAAAAAAACGACACGCGTTTTTCAAGAATAAAAAAGAGAGGTCGTGCGTCGGTGATGTTGGCATAGAGGTGTCATTCAAAAAAATCTCCCCACCGGTGTATCGGTATAGGAAACGAGTAATAATAATGTGCCACCCACTCATTGTTCTAATTTGCGTATTGCACGCGATTTGTAGGAACGTCGTTCGCCGTCTGGCCGAACGAAACGTAAAACGTTCCTCGAGAGGGGAATAATAGAACGAATCGAGTGAAGAATAAACAAATTAAAAGAGAACGAACAAAGAAAAAAAAACCAAAAAGGAACAAAAAAAAAACAAAAACAAAAAAAACAAATCAAAAGGATCAACGGCAAAAAAAAATCAGTGTCGTTGGCTGGCTCTCACAAATTTGTACGACGCACGAGCGAACAAAGAATCTTCCGGGACAAACGATGACGGTGAAGGTAGAGTTGATGAAAAGCCGGTGATTCGATTCAATTTGTAGGTTAAAACGTGTGAGTCGCCTCGTTACGCGTCAACCGTTTGTATTATAACGTTCACGGTGCCCTGCGAAATATTTGAAACGAGAGACCGCCGGTTTTGGCCCAACAGGAAGAATCGAACGCTGGAGGATGAGGGTGGACGAGGAGGGGGGGGGGGGGCAGGGGGCAGGGATAAGAAACTCGAGGATACGGAGATTGGAGGACCAACTCCCACACGGTGATACGTGGGCATATTTTCTGGTCTTGCGAACCTCCCCGCTAGCTACGAACCACAAAGCGTGTCAGAGGGATACAATGCGCCTCGTCTGACGCTCAATTAACGAGTTAATGCGCTACCGGTTGATAATTAAACAAATACGCGAAGAATTCTTTCTCCCTTCGTCGTCAGTTCAATATCTCTCTCTCTCTCTCTTTCTTGTTTTCTCTTTTCGAAAGTTTCTCCACCCCCGCTGCGTGGCAATCGTTTCTGCTCGTTTCTTTCCCCCTCCCCTCGATCTTCCTCTCCGAGGGTTGCCCATGTATATACGCATATGTATATTCGTGTCGCGTTCGCGCATTGTCCTTTTTTTTTCTCTCTCTCTCTCTCTCTCGACCGATTATTATATTATAATATCGGGCGACCGGAACCGGATGTGTGAAACGAATATATTCGAGCTCGTGTGTGAGCCCAGCGAGAGTACTACTCCCGTTCCTTTTGTATAATCCTCCTATCGGACTTCTCTATTCAGGAAATAAATGAAATAATCGAGAATAAAATAAAACTGAGAAAAAGGTTCCGCGAAAGTATTCGCGATTAATCATCGATGATAGACGACGTTAATGAGGCATCGAGGAATTCGATGAATTTTCGAGATAAGTAAAAAATCACGGAGCGTTCATTATTATTGTTACGTACGATACTGGGGAGGCTCGAATTCCCTAATCGAGCTTAGAACACGATCACCAGAAAAGTATCGGGTGTTTCGAGCGACTGGAATCGAACGAGAAGAGATGATGATGATGATAAAGTTTATTGTGTCCTAGTCGTACTATCGGCCAACAATTTTATAACAACGAGAAGAAAAATATCATGCAAATATAACAGAAATAAACCGTAGAAAATAATACAAAAAAATTAATATAAAAATAATACAAAGAATGAAAAAGAAAGCCAATAAATTGAATATGAACTGTACCATAATACTAAGAATAATGACAATAATTATACAAATGAAGCTTAACGCAAAGGAAAATACAAAAATGAAAATAAAAACCACAAAATAAAAGTAACGGAAGAAAGAGAGAGAGAGATGATGATGATGATGGATTTATCATGCCCCTGCAATCTTTCAAGCAATATACAGGATACTAATAATAATAACGTAGCAAAATGAAAATAAAACAATAAAAAAATAAATAAAAAATAATTTTAAAAAAAAGAGAGCGATATAATAAATAACTGTTATTAATATATAAATATAATAAATAATAATAATAATAATAATAATAATAATATTAATATTAATAAGAAATTACAAAAAAAAAGAGAGAGCGATGGCGGAGGCGATATATTTGTTATTAATGACAATCGGCACACATTAGAATTATAAATGCCGACTAGTCGATGTTTTGTCTTTCCACGCTGGACCCTCGGACGTGTATTAATATCGTATCGCGTTCTGACCGACAGCTTATCAACTTCGATAGAAGCGAGCGCTATCGGGACTCTCGTTCTCCGCCACTCTCTCTCTCTCTCTCTCTCTCTCTCTCTCTCTCTCTCTCTCGATTGCACGCTGCTCGATGCAGCTGAAACGGTTGTGGCAATCGCTCGCACACATATATCCACGAATCGACGCTCCGGGGCGCTCGCGATGCAGTTTAACGCGCCACGAAACCGGCGGAAGTTCCTACACATCGAAAGTATTCGTACGCCCTCGAGATCGCGCATCCGTCCGGTTAAACCCCAGAATCTCTCGTATCTGCGAAGGGACTGTGGGCTACTGAAGTTTCGAAAAATCTTTCGTCGAGCGAAACAAACTGAGGAAGAAAACGATCGGTGCGCCATCTTTGATTCTCTTCGACAATTAATTACGAGCTTGATATTTTTGTCAAGATTTAACGAAACGTTTTCTTTTTTTTTTTTTTTTTTGCAGTTTTCAAACGTTCCTTCGTTGATTCGAGCTAAGAAACCGACGGAATGATTTTTAATCTCCTTTTTAACGATTTTTGAAAAAATCTGCAAATTGCCGTTTCGAGTGATTAAGCGAGTGAGAAAAAAAAAAAAAAGTGTCAATTCGTTGAGTACCAAATAAGCAAACTTAATGCCCATCGATAATGACGTTTGTTATCAGCGCGATCCTAAATAACGAAACGCGATTTCCGTCCGCTCTATCGTTGATAGTCGATAACGCGGTATAATTATTTTCACTCTCACTCCGGTATCCATAGTGTACGTAGTACGAGTCACGGTGACGACAATAAAAGCACAAGCGAGTTGCGTGCTTGGGTGGCTCGACGGTTCGTACGCGTTTCCGAGGTACATTTATTATCTGACGACACTGCACGGGCATGACACCAAAACATCGCGAAATTAACAGCAAACAACACGCATCGAACCGACCCACCGATCCGACAGACGTCGATCAACGCCTGATATTTGAATACGACCGAGAGACCCGGAAGTCTCGGGTGCCTCAATACGAAAGCTTTTAAATCCTCTTTCTCCAATCGCCCGTCTCTTTAGGTTTAATTTTCATCGTCATTGATTTTCATAAAGGAAATATCATATATCCTCGTCAATAATTAAATAAATATTATCAAACCGAATCGCCATCTTTAATTCTCTTTGACGATTAATTACGAATCTTTACAATAATTTATTTTCTCAAAATCGACAAGATCGATGATAAAATCGCTGCGATAACACGTTTCATTTATAAATATATAACCGAAATTACGGAGAGTGAAGAAAGGTACAAACAATTGTTTTACCGGATGGACTTCGAAATATGACGTACGAGAGAAAACTATGGGCATCCCTCCTCGAATTACTCCATTGTTACTCAAACGCCCGTCGCTCAGAGTCATGTGCACGTATCGTTGAAGCTGCGGTAGCTGATCGTGTTGGAGCTGACTGTTGCGGACGTCGGGCAGGAAGAGAATTCGAGAGGAAGAGCGAGAGAAAGAGAGAGAGGGAGAGAGAAAATAGGGCGGTTATCTCGCGGGCGTAAAGAGCGAAAAATGATCCTTGTGAGAGAATTGAATCTCCTCAGTCGCTGGTCTCCTCTTATCATCACCGTTGTAACAAAAGATCTATTGGGAAGGAAAAGGGGAGGGGGAGGGAGGGAGGGAGAGAGGGATATTGAATCCGTTTTATCTATAATACAACGACTATTATAGCACACGTGGCTAACGTGAAAATAGCTGATTCGAGAATTCGTGTCCTGCCCACATTTCAAGAGCGAATGAATCGCTATGACCGATCTTACGGAACGTCTGGAAATTCATCGGGCGTGGCAATGGTCTTGTTCTTTGAACAGCTGCGTTTCATTTTTGCCTGTACTTATCGTGGGATGTAAAAATTAAAAAAAAAAAAAAAAAAAAAAAAAAAAAAATTCACCGTTCGAGGCAAATTATATTGAAGAGGAGGGTCGAAAGTACCGCAGGAATCGCTGATTAAAAGTACATTCGTTATTTCGTCCAACCAACCGCTGATCAATTTTTAAACACGATTTCGACGAAAATGCGTTTTTCGAAACGGTGCCCGTGACTTCCCGACATTTCATCACCGTACTGACATGAAATTACACTTTTAGCTTTTGTCTATTTAATTAGCTTTTTAAAATTTGCGTTTTTTTTAACTACTTGTCAACTGAAAACCATGATTATTTCATTTAATTTCTGTACCTGTTAATAACAACGTCATTATTCCTCGAAAAAAGAGAGAAATGATTATTATTATAAAATCATAACGACGGCTGGGATATAAATCACAGTTATTTGTTGTAAACAAAAAGATCGTTTTATTTTATTACAGATCGCGCATTCTCAGAGTTCCTTCGCGAGATTATTTGCAACGCCTTCGATTATTGATATTTTTAAATTGAAATTAAGCCGACGCAAATTTGTTGCGGTATACATAAATAAATGACTAACCGTCTATACCGTCGTCTCAAATATTACTGCATCATGGATTTTTGAAAGTCACCTTGAAATTTGATGTTATTTTGAACTTTGTTATTTTTGTTATTATTATTATATTTATTGATAGTATTATAATATTCATTGTTATTATTATTATTATTATTATTATTATTATTATTTTATTATTATTATTATTATTTTATTATTATTATTATTATTTTATTATTATTAATATATTTATTCTCATTGTTGTTATAGTATTATTATATTATTATTGTTAATATATTTATTCTTATTGCTGTTATATTATTATTTGAACTTTGTTATTTCGAAAAAAAAACTTTGAAAAATGGATCACTAAAGTGTTTTAAGTCCTGGATAGGTATACATTAAAAGAAAGCGAAAAAAAAAATCGCGTTACACAAGCTGTCGTTTCCACACGCTTCGTCTATTAATTTTTAAATAACGCAATTTTTGACCGAGCCAGATTGGAAAGTGAGTACTAACGGAAAAACGCGTGGGCGTGCATGAATGACGTATAACGGTGCGGTAACTTTTTTTGTTTCATTTTTTGTTTTTTTTTTTAATAAATTTTTTTTTTTTTTTTTTTTTTTTTTTTTTTTTTTTTTTTTTTTTTTTTTTTTTTTTTCGTCGTTTCGTTGGACGATACGCGGAGTGAAGGAAACGTAACGGCTGTTCGTTATAGTATCACGTGGACGATAGGCGAGCCGGGAAAACTCACGAGAGCCGGGGATTTGAAAAGCCACCAACGGTCACTGGCGTCACGTCGAATGCAAAAGCTCCCGCGTTCGGGACACGTCGCTCTCGCGTCAAAATCTCCGATGAAGCCGGGAGTTAAAGCGCGCGCCCCGTCGAAACGAATTTCTCTCTCTTTCGTTCTCTCTCTCTCTCTTCATCCGCTCCGAATTTTCCTCTTCCGGTTTTGTCCGAATCGTGCTGGTTTCGATAATTGACTGAGGGAGCAGGAGGGGCGGGGAGGGGGGCAGCGAGAAAAAAAAATAGAATCTCGATCGCGTTGAATATTCGTGCGATACGTAACTGCCGTTTGACACATCGGTTTTGACGTTTCCAGCAGCTTGGAATTTAAACGTGTTACAGTAAACAAAAAAAAAAAAGAACAACAATTATTTCATCCTGTCACTACGCGCTTCGAGCGAAATCTCGAAACTGCGCGAGGCGTGACGCGAAAACGATTATCACCAAACAATTTAGGAACGCAAAAAAAAAAAAATCGAAAAACACTGACCGCGATAGAAAAAGTTGGTAATTTATGGAACGACCGAAAAATTGTCATTTCACGGGAAAACATGAAATATACGAGCGCGGCGAATCGTACGTCGAGAATCGTACAAGCAGATTTAAACCCAAACAGAGTCGAACCCAAACAAAGACGAACCGAAACAAACCCAAACAGATTCGAATCCAAACAAACCCAAACAGAATCGAATCCAAACATAGTCGAACCCAAACAAAGCCAAACCTAAACAGAATCGAATCCAAACGGAGTCGGACCCAAACAAACCCAAACAAACAGATTTAAACCCAAACAGAGTCGAACCCAAACACAGACGCACCCAAACAAAGACGAACCGAAATAAACCCAAACAGATTCGAATCCAAACAAACCCAAACAGAATCGAATCAAAACATAGTCGAACCCAAACGAAGCCAAACCTAAACAGAATCGAACCCAAACAAACAGATTTAAACCGAAACAGAGTCGAACCCAAACAGAATCGAAACGAAACAAGCCCAAACAAACAGATTCGAATCCAAACAAACCCAAACAGAATCGAATCAAAACATAGTCGAACCCAAACAGAATCGAATCCAAACATACTCGAACCCAAACAAAGTCAAACCTAAACGGAATCGAACCCAAACGGAGTTTAACCCAATCATCGCTGATCGTATTTATAAAGAAAGAAACGGGTGGAGGATCCGTTTGGTGCATTGATGCACACGTGGGTACGAAGCTGCGTACGTGTGGGTTCGAACGATCGGGCGACGGGACGAGGACAGGACGGGGACGCGCGAGCTCCCATGGAGAAAGGGAACGATCGGGACGAGCTCCTTGTGGGTCCACGAGTAAACCCGTACAATCTTCTCGCGCTGTATACCCGCGCGGACATCTGTTTGACATCCCTGTTTGCCAAGGCGTGACTCGGCACTTGTGGCGCTCTCTCTCTCTCTCTCTCTTTATATTTCTTTACAATCCTATATAAATCTCTATTTTTTTATTACACATATATATATATATATAGATCGAATGAAAAATTGGGTCCCAATAGAGAGAGGAAAGAGCGAGAGTCACTGCCGTGTATCGAGAATCAAATGATCGATCTATGAACTCCTTTCAATGAGGAGGCAATTGCTCGTGAAAATCGTAAACAATGCAACAACCGAGGACGCGTGTCCACTTGAGAGAACACCGGAAGATGACGAAAAAAAGATACCTCGGTGAAAGGGAAACAGATGTGTCTTTTCGAAGATTCGCAACAGTCGAAAAAAAACGGACGGAGAAAGAGCGACAGAGAGAGAGAGAGAGAGAGAGAGAGAGAGAGAGAGAGAGAGAGAGAGTGAGTGATAGAAAAGGGGAGGGGGCACGAAGGAAAAAATCGTCGAGTGCTTCTCTCCGAAGTATTCGAAAGCCCGATGCATCTGCCTAACGGATATCGAGAGAGACCCGTGTATTTTTCAGGGTCTCCGTTATAATCGAGGCGATATCTTCGTCCCGATGGAGTTTGCGTCGTGACGCCTAACGTACAAGAGAAAGAGAGAACGATAACTTTAAGAACAACAATCCAGCTTTCCGCGTTTTGTTCGATCCGGATCGAAATCTAATAAACTCTCGATGCCACAAAAAAATGCCTTCCCAATACATAAATCTTCTAAGAAAAACACTATGTAACATCGCGTTTAAAAAGTCAGTTTATATCCAGTTTACTTAGTTTAAACTTTGTAAACTTTAAAACTATAGTTTTTAGTAAATTTGTAAAGTTCTAGTTTTACGAATGTATAAATGTACTACTGTAATACTTTAGTTTTACAAATTTATAAATTTACTAATATAAAACTTTAGTTTTACAAATTTGCAAATTTACTACTGTAAAACTTTAATTTTACAAATTTGCAAATTTGCTACTGTAAAACTTTAGTTTTACAAATTTACAAATTTACTAATATAAAACTTTACTTTAACAAATTTGCAAATTTACTACTATAAAATTTTAATTTTACAAATTTGCAAATTAACTACTGTAAAACTTTAGTTTTACATATTGACAAATTTACAATTTTACTACTATAAAACTTCAGTATTACAAATTTACAAATTTACTACTGTAAAATTTTTCTTTTACAATTCCACAAATTGACTACTGTGAAACATTAGTTTTACAAATATACTACTTTAAAACTTCAATTTTACAAATTAACAAATTCACTAATCTAAAACTTTAGTTTACAGTAAACTAACGTGAAAATTCTGCAGTTTCGGGAGGCCAAAAGAAGTCTTCGTAAAAACGCAACTAAACAAACAAATTTAAGCGTTCAAAACGATTATTTATCAACTTATATATATACTTTTTTTTTAACAGAAATGAAAGTTCGGATTCCTAGAGGGAGGAAGAAGAGAAGGGATCGAAATTGCGAAGGGAAAAGTAAGGGTGGCTGAGACAGGGACTCGTAGAGTATTCCGTTGAGGAGACACCAAGTGCACTTCTCGCTAGGAAGAAGGATGCATCGGTTGCACGTGGTTGGAACGTCCGCCAGAGATCCTCCTTCGAAAAACGATTTCCTTGTCAGGCCCCTTCGTTTCTCAGCCCCTCTCCGGTACACTTTTCGCTTCGTACGGTTGAATCGACGGCGAGAGGAAGAGTGGAGCGGGAGGGGAGGAAGTCTGTGAGAAGAGACTTTGGAATATCTAAAAATATTTTTATGGCGCCCCCGCTGCGCGATCTCCCGCTTCTGTTTTGACGCTTTTCCAGACTCGGGCTTCTCGGTTCTTTACTCGCAAACGGACGAGAACTCTTTCAGGCGTGTTTCTTTTTTCCAACGTTGCATCCTTTTTTTTCCTCTCTTTCTCTCTTTGTCTCTCTTGAATTCCGGTCGCGTTTAATTCCGTTCGATACTGCGAGAAGTCGAAAGAAAATAGTGTCCCTCGGCGTGTGTGAAGGGGAAGCGGCAGGATGGCGGGTGGGGGGGGGGGGGGGGG